>JAPDEQ010000054.1:0-213377 GCA_027569205.1 Aspergillus kassunensis
TTTTTTTTTTTTTTTTTTTTTTTTTTTTTTTTTTTTTTTTTTTTTTTTTTTTTTTTTTTTTTTTTTTTTTTTTTTTTTTTTTTTTTTTTTTTTTTTTGTCTTTTTTTTTTTTTTTTTTTTTTTTTTTTTTTTTTTTTTTTTTTTTTTTTTTTTTTTTTTTTTTTTTTTTTTTGCAAGCTGTACAATTCTTTATGTTTGCACCTTATCTGTTGCTTTGATCGATCGTCCTTTCGTTTGGAGTATGGTCTGCAAACGACCATCTTATGGCTGAGCTGGTGGTCCATGGGAAGGACACTATTGAGGCTTGCATTGGCTGGGGTGAATAGGCGCTTGGAACTGCCTGAGTTTTTGGTGGAGACAGCCGTTGTCAGAGGAAACGCTGTCACGGCCGGTCTTGGACGAACAGCGTCGAGATCATCAGATCCATCTGATCACACTTCGATGCCTGGTGGAAATGAGAGCCCTCCATCATTCAAGTCTAGTGAAGATATAAGTCAGCGAGTCAGCGAGTCAGCATCAGTATGGCAATCACGGGAGGACATATGTCGAAACCCAAATTATACGAGCCCAATCTCGAGCGACTATAGTACAGCTGATACTATATAGCTTCTTGTCGATATATGAGATAGCACCATCAGCGAGGAGTAGCTGCCTTGACTGCGTGGTTGGGCAATATCGATCAGTTTACCTAGCTTCGGACTCTATAGACAGGCAGGCAGAGATACCTTGGTCAGAGAGAAAGAAGAGAACAATTGACTTATTTCGCCCGACCTACCTCTCCCTTGTGGTCTGTCTACTCTCGCAAACCCACTCGGTCCCTGGAGCCTATTTCGGTTGGCCTTCAAACTACTGGGTCGACTTGTAATCCAGTGGCTATGATGTGAATAAGACCCGACATAATACTTCCAGCACTGAGATACGGGTTCCATCAGTCCAATCTTTCGATGTATACTTGCTAGGCGGGTCATCCTTTCGGCAACTCTAGAAAAGCTCGTCAGCCTGTCTCGGCCCCAACCTACCAAGAATTCGGGATCGTGAACAATGTATGGAGACAGGCTTTCTACTCCTGAGCTCCTGGACATCGAAGCTTTTTCGAAGAATTAGGTTACACGCCACTATATTCTCGGCACCATGGACCATCAGCAACTGCCAGCTATATTCAAACGCAGACCTTTCTGTGTTCACTCAGATTTTGCACCTTTTGACGATTTTGAGTATCTGATACTTGTGGGGGGGCTGTTTTTACTGATGAAATGCCTCTAATAGAAAAATGTTTATCGGAGGATTAAATTGGGAGACAACAGATCGTATGTGCTGTCCACAAGCTAGTTTGATCTTCCAGTTGGTGTTCATACCTAACCTCTCAGGATAGAGTCTTTGAAAGAGTACTTCTCGCAATTTGGAGAGGTGCAGGAGTGTACTGTCATGCGTGACAGTGCCACAGGGCGATCCAGAGGATTTGGATTTTTGACCTTCAGAGATCCCAAGACGGTGAACACAGTGATGGTCAAGGAGCATTATCTCGATGGGAAAATTGTAAGGCTTCCGCGTCCTGATTGCTACCTTGTAAACTCACATGAAACCCAGATTGACCCGAAACGCGCCATTCCACGCGACGAGCAAGAAAAGACGAGCAAAATCTTTGTCGGAGGCGTCAGTCAGGAAGCGACCGAACAGGACTTTAAAGGCTTCTTCATGCAGTTTGGTCGTGTAATTGATGCAACGTTGATGATCGATAAGGATACCGGTCGTCCCCGTGGGTTTGGCTTTGTGACATTTGATAGCGAAGCCGCTGTAGAAGCAGCTCTTTCACGCCCACTAGACATTTTGGGTAAACCCATCGAAGTGAAGAAGGCTCAGCCAAGGGGCAATCTACGAGATGACGATGACCGCAGACGCCGTGGTAGAGACTTCAGGGATGGTAGCCAGGGTGGACCAGATGGACCCCAGCAACAAACCGGCGGCCAGGGTCAAGCCGGCATGCCTGGTGGCCTTACCCCACAGATGATGGCTCAGTATTGGCAACGTATGCAACAGTACTTCGCTTTGATGCAACAGCAAATGGCTGTGGCCGCTTCTCAAGGTCAGAGCATGGGCAATATGGGCTTGGCTGGGATGAACCCCGCTATGATGCAGCAAATGCAACTGAAGCAGATGCAGCAGATGCAGATGGGCAATAACCAGCAGTCGCCGAGCATGAGCCCCCCGGCGCAAAGTCCAACTCCTCAGACAATGCAGAACATGATGAATCCTGCTATAATGCAACAGATGCAGCAACAGATGCAGCAGAATCAAGGGCAGGCAAATAATATGCCGGCGCAAATGGGCATGAGCGGTAATGGTGGTACCATGCCTGCTAATTACAATGGAGGACGAGGAGGGCCTGGTTACAATGCCCATGAACAGATAGCGTTCGAACAACAGAAGTATGAGCAGCAGCAAGTTCGCCGGCAAATGGAGAATCGGGGATTCTCCCCCTATCAACAAGGTGGTCCAACATCGTGGGAAGGCATGTACGACGAAGTACCTCAGCCTAACATCCCCACCGGTCCTCAAGCTATGAACCGTTCTGGTAGTGATGGAGGTATGTTTAAGTTATTCTGACTCACTTGGTTTACTATCTTGCTAACCGTATCGTAGACCAAACACCACAACCACAGGGTGTCGCACCTGCAAACGCTCCGACCGGGCCCAAGAATGCCGGAAAGCCTGGCGCAAACTACCGTGGAGGTGGTCGTGGAGGCCACCGAGGCTTCCATCCTTATGCTCGAGGCTAGGCTGATGCATACATGTACTTGAATCACAGGGGCCGTGCGGCAGATCTTGGCGTCGCATGTTGCGGAATATGCTTTTGTTTCATTCATTTCTTTCACTTTCCTCCTTGTCTTCGCTTTTTTTTTTTTTTTTTTTTTGCTCTGTTAACAGGCTGTCTGCCAAAAGATCCATTTCGCCCTTCTATGATTACTGATGAGCTTGACCATACGTGGGTTTTGCAAGGTTCTCAAGAATTGCGGTGCCAATAATGTACGGAATAGTTGCTTCATGGTTCCTAATCCAAATTCCTATGAAAATGTATTTTCTGCTACCTATACCTATGGTACCTAGTCACCTAACTAGTTACGTAGTACTGGCGTAGTGATGCCTACCAGTGGCATGACAAAAGTTTGAACTACCACAGCTTGACCGTCCACTATATTAGGGTTGGTGTTTCTATTTAGGGCATTCCAATTGGCCTATATGTAAGTTTGATAGTTCAAACTTTTGTCATGTTAACTACTGTCTACGGAGTACTCCGTAGAGTCTAGACTAATAAGATAAGATTACCGGGACGGAATTACTATTTTTGCGGGTATCGCCTTTCTGGTCAACTCCAGTTATAGCAACGCGCGATTCTGCAACTGGCTGAGACGAACCTGGTCAAGATGGCGTCTGGAAGAAAGGATTTTTTGAGTCAACCTGCGCCTGAAAATTATGTGGCTGGTCTTGGTCGAGGTGCCACAGGCTTCACCACTCGCTCGGATTTGGGACCTGCTCGCGAGGGTCCAACACCCGAGCAAATTCAGGCTGCGCTCGCAAAAAGGGCCCAGTTACTCGGAGCAGCCCCGCCAACGGCTTATGGTGCATCAAGGGAAAAGGGCCGAGGAGAAGAAAAGCCAGCGGAGGAAGAAGAGGACGAGCGCTTCCAAGACCCCGACAACGAAGAAGGACTTTTCGCATACGGGCAATTTGACCAAGAAGATGAGGAGGCAGATCGCATATACCAAGAGGTAGATGAAAAGATGGATAGGCGACGAAAGATAAGAAGGTTAGTCCAATTTCCGACCCTGTCCTTCCATAAAGTGATTTGTTCATGGGGTTCACCCCCGGTTCTTTGGGCAGATGACCGACTTCTATATTCCTTCGCCACCTTTAGGGAAGCTCGAGAAGTTCAGGAGCGAGAAGAATATGAACGCAAGAATCCAAAAATTCAGCAGCAGTTCGCCGACTTGAAGCGCTCACTCGCATCGGTATCGGAAGATGAATGGGCGAACCTCCCTGAAGTCGGAGATCTTACCGGTAAAAATCGACGGACAAAGCAGAATCTACGAATGCAACAGCGGTTCTATGCGGTACCCGACAGCGTGCTCGCCAATGTGCGAGACTCCGCTCAGTTCGATACTACTGTTGCCGATGACGGATCACAAAACGACGCTCGTGCGGATGGCTCGGACGGGATGATCACAAATTTCGCCAACATCAGTGCTGCCCGTGACAAGGTCCTGCAGGTCAAACTTGACCAGGCGGCCATTGGATCATCCGGGGAAACCGTATCAGGGAGTGCCACCAGTATCGATCCCAAGGGGTACCTAACAAGTCTTACACAGTCGGAGCTGAAGGCGGGTGAAATCGAAGTTGGCGATATTAAGCGTGTGCGTGTCTTGCTAGAGTCCGTGACTAGAACGAACCCCAAGCACGCTCCTGGATGGATTGCGCTTGCACGATTGGAAGAGTTAGCGGGGGAAATAGTGACCGCTCGAAATATTATTGCAAAAGGATGCGAGCTATCCCCGAGGAGCGAGGATGCATGGCTTGAAAACATTCGACTTAATGAAGGACACAATGCTAAAGTAATTGCTGCGAATGCCATCAAAAACAACGATCGATCTACGCGCCTTTGGGTCGAGGCTATGAAGCTTGAAACAGATCCACGAGCCAAGAAGAATGTTTTAAGACAGGCAATTCTCCACATACCTCAATCCGTTACCATCTGGAAAGAGGCTGTCAATCTGGAAGAAGATCCTGCAGATGCTCGTCTTCTACTAGCTAAAGCGGTTGAGATGATCCCACTCTCTGTTGAGCTATGGCTAGCACTTGCACGCCTCGAAAGCCCCGAAAATGCCCAGAAGGTTCTGAATGCTGCGCGAAAAGCTGTCCCGACAAGCCATGAGATTTGGATTGCCGCTTCCCGCCTGCAAGAGCAAATGGGAACCTTCAGCAAAGTAAACGTGATGAAGCGAGCCATCCAGTCTCTTGCGAGAGAGAACGCCATGCTTAAGCGAGAGGAGTGGATAGCAGAAGCTGAGAGGTGTGAAGAGGAAGGGGCAATTTTGACATGCGGTGCCATCGTTCGAGAAACACTCGGATGGGGCTTGGACGAAGACGACGACCGAAAAGATGTTTGGATGGATGATGCAAAAACTAGTATTGCGCGAGGAAAATACGAGACTGCAAGAGCTATCTATGCATATGCGTTGCGTGTATTCGTCAATCGCAAGTCTATATGGCTTGCAGCAGCGGATCTTGAGCGCAACCACGGCACCAAGGAGGCATTATGGCAGGTGCTCGAGAAGGCAGTGGAGGCTTGCCCGCAAAGCGAAGAGCTATGGTTGCACCTTGCAAAGGAGAAATGGCAGTCTGGAGAAATTGACGATGCCCGGCGAGTGCTTGGCCGTGCATTCAAACAAAATCCCAATAACGAGGATATCTGGCTGGCCGCTGTCAAATTGGAAGCGGACGCACAACAGACAGATCGGGCTCGGGAACTCCTTGCAACGGCTCGGAGTGAAGCAGGAACAGATCGCGTATGGATAAAGAGTGTTGCTTTTGAGAGACAGCTCGGAAATATTGATGGCGCCCTTGATCTAGCAAATCAAGGTCTCCAGCTATATCCCAAGGCCGACAAGCTCTGGATGATGAAAGGCCAGATCTACGAGTGCCAGAATAAACTCCCTCAAGCGCGCGAGGCCTACGGAACCGGTACACGAGCATGTGCTAAGTCTGTACCACTCTGGTTACTCGCCTCTAGATTGGAAGAAAAGGCTGGTGCGGTGGTCAGAGCTCGATCGGTGCTGGATAGAGCCCGTCTAGCAGTCCCAAACAGCGCTGAGCTGTGGACCGAAAGCGTCCGAGTCGAACGACGCGCGAATAATATGCCTCAAGCCAAGGTTTTAATGGCGAAAGCGCTGCAGGAAGTGCCGTCCTCCGGCCTTCTCTGGAGCGAGAGTATTTGGCACCTCGAACCGCGCGCACAGCGCAAGGCTCGAAGCTTGGAAGCAATCAAAAAGGTCGAAAACGATCCCATCCTCTTTATCACGGTAGCACGGATATTCTGGGGCGAACGTCGACTCGAAAAGGCTATGACCTGGTTCGAGAAGGCAATTGTATCCAACAGCAACCTGGGCGATGCCTGGGCTTGGTATTACAAATTCCTACTGCAACATGGTACAGATGTATGTTCCCATCACCTTGTCCTCTCCTACGGTACCTTCTAACGTCTCATTCCACACAGGAAAAACGTGCCGACGTCATCTCGAAATGCATCCTATCCGAACCCAAACATGGCGAAATTTGGCAATCGATAGCCAAAGACCCAGCTAATGCATATAGGTCGACCGAGGAAATACTTAAATCCGTCGCCAACAGTCTTGTTCAGTAAGATAAAGAGCTTCATTGATTGACGATCTATCGATCTCGTTTGTTTTTGGGCCTTTGTTATGGCGGTGGCTCAGCGTGTTATTGCATACTACCTTTCGGGTCGGTTTTTCTTAGAGCTCATGATTTCAAACCCAATACAGGCGTTTAGGCTATGGGGAAAGCAGGTATTCAAGCAATGGTACTTTGGGGGGTTCTTACAATGATCATATCACGTCTCATCGACAAAACAATTAGTTCAGCAAAGCACCCAATGACAGCACGAGGTGACGAGAGATCATTCTTGTCCCAGCCTACTCTAGCAAACAATACTCCGAACTTCTCAAATTCATATCTTATAAGGGTTTATCAATCGTTATTCTCCCCATGCTTAACCCAGTTCAACCAGGCAGGTATAGCAACCATCCAACCTTGAAAGCGCGATGCAAAAATCAGAATAAAATGAATTACCTGTACAAGAGACAAAACGCAGCTCTAGCTGAGTTTAACGCAGTCAGTCCTCCGTCCCTATATATAACTAAAACAACGCTTTGTTAGGAGATGAGAGTAGTGAAAATAGTGGACGAAATGATACTAGCGTTAGTAAATCTGGAATTCAGCATCTGCTCGAGTACCAAGTACTGACTGTATCCTAATAGAGGGAGCCAAAGAAACTATAACCAACCGAGGCTATGGGTATCGAGTAACCACCGCACATCCAGAACTCTCTCCTGCCACTTGACCATGCGTCGCTTGTCGAGTTTGCGGTATAGATCGTGGTGTGATGCGCGAGCGATGTGTGTTGTGTGTGTGGGTCGGCGTGAGATATAAGTTGGGCATGAAGCAGATAAGTATGAGTAAAGAAAACGCGCTCAACTCCAAGTAGAAATGCAAGAGGTAACGAAGCCACGCTGTCGGTGACATCCCCAATACTCCTAGGACGCCTTTTACTTCCCCACAGACAAAATGCTGTCGTTGCTGGCCGTCCGAACGAGGGATAGGTCGAGATATAGAAGGGAATTAAATGAGAGGGTAAAGAAATGAAGAAGCCCAAAAATCATGAGGCCATTGAGAGACACTCATCTAGCAATGTACCGAGTTGGTCGTGATCAGCCATTGTGGCTCCTTCCCATTTCGGATCCACTTCATCCATTTCCATCTCATCCGCAAACATCACCGGTTTTGTGTCGTCTAGATCATTGCGGTCTTGCTTGTCGGCTTCTAGTTCATCTTCGAGGTAGCCCCCCATAACCTGGTTCGCAAGCAAGGGCATATGGTTCAAAACTCCAGCTCCTATCTCTAAGGATAATCTGAGATCCCTGACTCCAAGAGCGCTGCGAGTGCTAGCTTCCTTGGCCTCGACAGGAAGCAAGCCAGTTGCACCGTCTTTGGCAATCTCTCCACGCGTAAATGCCAACTCTTCCCGCTCAAGTTGCTGCTTGTATGACCGCTTCAGCATGCCGTTTATAGTACCAGATGGGCCGTTAGATCGTGTCCGAGAGAACACAACGGAAAGCACCTCCTTCACGAAAGTTTCTGTCGCTATGGCCATGAACTCGGCGCAGACAGCACCTGCACCATTAACGACTGATTCTTCGTAGCATATTGGAGTCATGCGCGCATGTATTGACTCCGCATCTGGGAATTCACCGGTCTCTGAGGCAAGGGGTTGTGCATATCGTTTCCGAACTTCCAATTCCCAATCTATGCGAACAACCGGATTGATCAGTCTCGGCCCGGTATATCATGCCAATTGTGAACATAGACTTACTTGTCATGTTCAGACCTCCGGCGCTTGCAGGGGCCTGACTTGGCAGCTTGATCTGTTTAGCCAGATGGTATTCCTCCAACTCATTTGGCCCGGTATCATGAGAGTCACGCTAAATGGCAGCACATCGTTAGATTTCTCCGGCACTTGCTAAGGAGACACCTATAGCGCATGTTAAGCATACCTCTGCAATGGCTTTGATGCGTCTGCGATCTCTAGGAGGCAATTGCATAACCTCCGTCTTGAGTCGCTGTTCTGCGGCATCCCCAGAGGTCGGTTTCGATACCACGGACGGCTTGTCGTTCGCCGACACCCAGCTTGCAACACCATGATCAGGGAGATCCCTTGAGAGGTTCCCAATAATTGCGCACACAAAATTGTTATGAAGGTGCTCGATTTTCTGATCGGCGCATATGATTAGATCAATGCGCGATGCGAGTTCATCTTGGTTCAATTGTCCTATAGAGCAAAGAAAACATCTAGTCAGTATCTATATAGAGGAGAAATAATTTATTTGTTTATTTGGGTCAGTAAAGCATACCTAGTAAAAAGAGCGTAGTAGCCTCCTTGTACTCAGTCCACTTGTCGCCAACTGCGGCTTTGAGCTCCGTGTAGATAGGCTCCAGGTCTAGTCGCGGAACCGATATGAGCGCTTTGGTGGACTTTTGGGTTGGAGTGGCACTAGGAGCCGAGCTTTTGGATGAAGTGATCGCAGCCGATGTAGAGTCGGGTCGACTCAGAGCCGCTGGGTCAATCTGCATGGTCGGGGATGTGAGGCTCGCGGAGGCGCGACGGGCTGCGCGAAGCCGGGGAGGAGAAGAATTAGACCTTCATGAAGGAGAGGACATTCCAAGATATGGAATAGGACAGAGAAGATACAGTAGAAGACAGAAAGAAACAAGAATAGATGGAATTGTGATGAAAAAGGAGTCGGGGGGATGATCAAAGATGAACGAGGTGATGGAAGGAGGTTCAAATAATGAACAATTCTGGGTCGCTCTGACTTCCTTCCCCGCAACTGACTTTATTCATACTTGCA
This sequence comes from Aspergillus kassunensis, assembly GCA_027569205.1. Taxonomy (NCBI): domain Eukaryota; kingdom Fungi; phylum Ascomycota; class Eurotiomycetes; order Eurotiales; family Aspergillaceae; genus Aspergillus; species Aspergillus kassunensis. Next base: position 9,198 of record JAPDEQ010000054.1, read on the forward strand.
GTAAACATTCTCACTGTTCTCACGACAATAGTTCTAATACATTTTGCTATTTCCTTCTACGCGTATAATATGACTGCCTCCTCGTTGAGAACCCCAAACAAGCGTCCAATTTCCTCCGTAATTCCATCGATTTCTTTCGACAGTTGCCCTGTCACCAGCACTGTTTTTAAGGTTAGTTGATGGATGCAGTACGATCGATCGCAAAGTACATACCATATGCGTAGAGCAAAGAATAGTCCTCGTCTGTCGACATTCGCGAAGCATCTGAGTCTTTGCGATAATGGAAGAGTCGGGCAAGAAGTCGGTCCCGGGCATGCTCAACATTCGGTAGATTGTCGTTCAAAGGATATTCTAATTTCATGGAGGATGCCATAACTACCGGGGTTGCTTGGTTAGCTAAGGGGCACGTATTGCATATTGCTCGACTCACAGGACAATAGATGGCTAATGCGAGCCGACAGGTGTCGTCTCTCCCGCGCAGTGTAATCAAGGATGGCAAGCTCCCCCTCCGAAGCAGTCATGTTCTTGGCCAGTTCCAGATTCATGGCAACAAACGCATTCACCATACTCCGCGTGCGCGCAAGAATATTGGTATATGCGGCGTCTGGAAATGCTTGCTTAAGCTGAAACTCCGAGCGAGCCGAGGCCTGGAGAGACTCCAAATGAGACAAGAATCGTTCAACCTCAAGCTTATCCCTTGCAGTCATGAATTCCATCGGCTGCTTGAGATCGTGGGTTGCAGACAATGGGCCAGACTTCCAGATGAGACTCATTCGAAGCCATAACAAGGCGAGGCCATCCTTCAGTCTCTTCCGTGCGCTGATAGGCCATATCAATCGTGTAATTACCACACCCCAGATGCAGCCGGAAAAGACAGCCGCAACTCGATGGAGGACAATCTCAGTGATGACGGGGCTATCTCCCCCCTCGTCCTGATCATCTCGGCCTTCTTTCTGAGCGAGAGAGTATGCGTACAAGACGGAAAGGTTGTACGTAAGCATGATGAATCGGCCCATGGGGCCCTGACGTTTGACGATTATCACATAAGACGTCCATGTGGCCATGAATAAACCAAGTAACGCAAGACCAAAAACATTTCCATCCGTGATATACCAGGCTGAAATTGCACAGCCCGCACCAAGGCACGTACCGAGAAAGCGTGCATACCCAGTGGTATTAGATGATCCGATAGTCATCGAGCAAACCAGCATGTAGGAGAGCAGACCCCATTCTCCTCGCCAATGAGAGTAAAACGGTCGAGTTGATGGGATGAACGAAGCCATAGCATAAAGCGCTGCACCAGCGCCGACCTTGATTGCAAATCTCGTATCGTCCCTTCGAAATACACCGAGCGATCTCCAGAGGCGATATCCTAGTCTGGCCTTCGTAGACGGCTTTCCAGAGGTAGAAGAACCATTTCTAGAACCTGGAGAGCTATCTACAGGCTGAGGAACAATGACACCTCTCATCACAGGACTTGATTCAATCAGCGGTTGATCTACACTTGGTCAGTAAAGCCTCGGTGGCACGGTGTTAACACAAACAACAAGGCAAACTTACCGGAGAACTTCCGCCGCTCAGGCTCTCCTTTGCGCCAAAACTTCAACCACTTCCAGGATCTTCCATGCGGCCGCTCTTCCGACTCGAGTTGTAGTTCATCCAAAATTGCGAGCAATTCTTTCAATTCTTCGCCAAACTCCAATAGTGAGAAACTAAAGTGCCCACAGCTAGCAGCCACCTCTTCTTGGTCCGCTTCCATCTCAATGGAGTTGATCTTGAAGATCTCCTTTTGCCGATATATGGCCTTCAACGCTTCTTCTCGAGAATCTCGATAAAGTTCAAGCGCACGATCTAGACTCGTGCGAAACCTACTGTCAATAGAAACTTTAGGATGTGGAGCTGGGGTAAAAGGAATCTCCCTGAATATTTCCTTCAAAGTAAAAGCAAGAGACCTCTGTTAAATATCAGTAACCGCCATGTCTACTGAGAAAGTCGACTCACCATAGATGGCCCTAAATGATGGATGAAAACAACGAATATGTCAGCAGGAAGTAAAGGAGCTCCGAGCCCCGACTCAAAGGTCTGCTTGCGGCTAAGGTTCGGCCGAAAGGCATCAGGATCTGATACCTCTTCTTCCGGCCTCTCATCAATTCGCTCCAGGAAAGACTGGTCTTCAGGCAGTGACCATGGGCTCAGCCGCCTATGAGACTCAAAACCGTGGGGAGAAGCTTCTATGCTTTGCGGTGGTGTTGACTGGGCGGGCTTCGGCTGTTTGAGTAGCAAAAACTGCAATGAAGCCGCGCTACGCAAACCACCCAGGTCATGCGTTATATCTTGCACCCAGCGAACGAGGTTTTTCTCCAGCCTATATTCCTTCTCGGTTCCTCTGACATAGTGCTCGAGTTTAGCCTCTTTTACGAGGGAATCGAGTTGTCCATATGCTTTCTTATGCCGTGCCGCCGCATCCACGAATTCTATAGCCTGAAGCTCCTCTTCCGAGCCACTTAGAAAGCTCTCGGTAATAAGAGCAAGCATTGTTGCCATACTCTCGGTAACAGTGGTGAGGTTTGAGCGCAGCTTCTTCCGCGCAGAGATCGGAAAAATCAAGAAAGACACAGCCATAGTGGCTGTGACGCCCATGACGATCATCTTCAGCACCTGGGAGATTTTGGCAAACGACAAATCTCCGGCTTGGACTGCACCTTCCTTCGTCAAGACGCTAATTGTAGAAAGCGAGGCCAGGGAGCATGCGACATTGACAAGAGGGTCGCTCAGTTTCTGCTTTGTCCACCCAATAAACCCCAGCCCTCCCCCACAGAACACAATCAGGACTATAGTATGACCGAGAGCAAGCATATCCAGAGTATCCTGGAAGAACATCGAAACGCACATACTCGTGACAGAGACGAGGGCGGTATAGATGAAGGCCAGGAATGCACAGATCAACGCCTTGTACATACTACCCTGCGACCTTGCCGGGTGAAAGTACACAGTGATAGTAGCAACAACATGCTTACCATCTTGATGGCCGAGGGTCGCCGCGAGGGCTGGGACGAAGGTCGCCAGCGACCCAAGCAAATAAGCCAGGCTGCATTTCAAGACGCCTATACCCAACTCTGAAGAAACAAATTTCTGAAACAGTTGCCCTTGATCCCAGACAATCCGATTTATCTTTGAAATGAGACCCTCTGATTCGGGAGGTATCTCGTCGGAAAGAAGTCCACGTCGTTCTTCATCGTTGGCGTGACCATTCGAATTGAGGCGCGAATCTCGGAGGTGCAGGATGCCTTTCAAACGTTGGCCGGTCCTTGGGAGGATGAAAGTAGCCTGGCGTAGCTGGAGGCATAATTTACTGTCAGTACTGACTTCATATTGCTGGCGAAAATGTAAGGTGGAGCTCAAAGGCCTACCTTCTGAGCGCGGAGAGGGCGTTCGGAGCTAGTTGACGAGTCCCCGGACACAGGCATGTTCTTATTTCATTTTTGCTTCACCTTTTCCACATGCTCTATCAGTCAAGCAAATTGTGCTGCTGCCAGAAGCGCAAACTGACAGGCAGATGAGATGACATGGCCGGAGCTGTGGTCGATCGCATTCATGTTCCGTCGCCCCAACGAAACGCGGCTTTGTCTCAGGTACGGAGTACATATTGCTACGAACCATACGGCTTTCGAACACGCACCTTGTCAAGTCAGGTTGATATATAATTACGCTTCTTCTAGTTGCTGTCTATTTCAATCCTTCAACCTGCCACACCTTCACCGCAGCATCAGCACCAGCGGAGGCAATCTTGGAGCCCCCAGCGACCCATGCGACACCGTTGACACCCTCCTTGTGAGCATGAGACATCTGTAACCAATCTCCCGGAGACTTTAAGCTCCAGACAAAGATATTGGTGTCTAGGGCTCCGCTGACAACGTGAGTACCATTATCGTGCCACGCGATGGAGGTGACGCGAGATGTGTGTGCTGTCCAGCGGTCGTTTACCAAGCTGCCATCGGCAACCTTGTATACAAGCACACGACCTCGTGAGTCACCAACAGCCAAATTGGAACCATCCGGCGAGAAAGCAAGGCAAGACACCGCGTTTCTGGATGCTTTGATTTCCCTACTAAATGCCAGAGTAGATCCGGAAATCTGGCAGATCTGGACAGTTGAATCTTCTCCGCCAATCGCTGCGACGTTACCGTGAGCTGCCACGGCAGTGACAGGGAACGACACCTTGAAGTTGCCAACTCCTTGGCCGTCCTTGTGGATTTCGATACTCTCCGAGACGGCCACCAAAACAGTTGAGTCCCCGGCCGCAATGCCCTTGGGTTGTCCAGACAGCTTGCAAGAGCTTCCGGTATATGTTTTGGCACCAATATCGATGGATCGAATTGTGTCATCCCAAGACACGCTGTAAATTCTCCCGGCGCCTTCCTGGGTAGGTGCGAGGCCGGCTACGTACGACGAGGAACGGCCCCCCTCGATCTCCTCTGCCGCTCCTGTAGGAATATCCCAGCCGCATACTCTTCCATCAGTACTTCCTGACCATAGTGTTTCATCACCATTGTCCGAGCGACATGTGGTCAAAGAGGTGATGTTTTTCTGATGGCCTTGAATAACTTGTTTTGGTTCGGGTGTGCCTTCGACAAGGTAGTTGAGGTCACCACTCAAGGACAGACTGATAAGCAAACCATCACTTCTGCCGTGGGGCCAGACGACACCGACTTGCTGATCCAGTACGTTTGAGTTCCCTTCACCACCTATGTTCCAGTTTTGCGTAGCCTTGCCAGCCTCCACATCCCAGATTTTGACAGTCTTATCAGCACTGGCAGTAACGAACTTGCGTGAATCTTTGGACCACGACAGCGCAAAAATGCTTCCTTTGTGCTGGCCTTCTCCAATCTGGCCTTTAGTCTCTCCAGTTTTGCCGTCATATAACCAGATCTTCCTGTCAGCACCAACGCTGACCAACGTAGAGCCATCAGGGCTGAAGCCAGTGCCATATATATAGTTTGTGTGCTTGTCACGAATGCCCGTGTTGAACTTGAACGGTGCCCCATGGTAGAAGACCATATTCATGTCGTCACCGGCGGCGGCAGCACGCAGTGGCCGCTGTTGTCGGATGGACACTGTGTTGATCGGCTGAGTATGTCCGCGTATTTCACCCACGGTGTTTCCACTATCCCAGGTAATACAGTGGCCATATCTTTGTTTGCCATCTCCGACAGCGATAATGCGCTGAGAGTCACCGTCCCAGGCAAGATCATTGATTCGGCCATTGACAATGCTGTATTCGCCCTTTGTTATTCCGTCGCCAACACAATCCCATACTCTCACGATTCCACTGGCATCTCCACTAGCGACATAGAATCCCGAGGGCGAAAAGCGGGCGACTGTGGCCTGTGTTTTATGTTCGGTGTATTGCCGTGCAACTGCAGGGTCATCGATTGACCGCAAGAAGATAGATTTATTGGTCTAAGAGGACAATAACCTTGCGGGTCAACCAAGTGTTTCATTTCACATAATCTGGTCTTGCGAAGTAATTATGACATACGGCATATGCAAGGCGTTCACCTTTGGCATCGGAGGAAAGCTGGGTGGGCTGACCCCTTGTAGTAGAGGGGCTGGCGGCCCAAATCGACTCTAGAAAGCAAAATTAGTGAAAACTTTGTGGCATAATGAGCTACTCGGAAGCTGACCGTTTGTGATTGACATTGTTTAGCCAGCGAGAGATGTGTTGAATGAATGTGTCTTGAGATGGGACAATACGATGGAGCGGGGAGCGGGAGAGGTGACATACATAGGTAAGTTAGTAGTCGCTCCGCAGGTGCCTGGCCTATGTGTCGGATCGTCGCCATCTTCTACCCGATAAAAGTACTGGTCTCACCTCAAATGGCAAGTGGTAGCAAATGCGACAGCATTCTTGCTTCATTTCATTATTACAAGTTTAATTCTTCGAAGTGCGGCACACGGTTGTTTATGGTACAATTGCTCTTTGTTGATGCCAGCGTTCATCATTATAAACCAAGAAGGGAAAAAAGACAAGAAAGAAACCAAGCTAATAAGAACACCGGCTTGTAGAGCCTCTTCATTTCTTTAGGTCACCTAAAACCCAGTTCCTTCCATCTTCCATTTCGCCTCTGTAGCTAAAACTTCCGGGTGACGGTGAACACTCGGCATGATTCCAATGCCAATAGCTCTTCGAATCGCCTTTGCAACTTTCCGTTGGTTGACACCGCGGAGGCCAGTGATTTTCCTATGCTTTATGCGGCCCATTGGAGTGATGTATTCAGACATTATGGAAAAGTTCTGCAAAGGATTAGCCTGCATCCTTTGGTTTTCCACGTCCATGCCATTTCCCCAGCATAAGCATACCTTGTAAACGTCTAGGGGATTGAGTTTGAGAGCATCAAATGCGTCAAAATTCGGGGAGCCGCGCGTCTTCCATTTTTTCATCTCGGCAGGACTCAGATCATGAGGAGCATAAATATCACCGGCCTTCCACTCGCGCGTTTGGAACCTTTCTATGGATTTGCTCTCGGCTGCGGCCCTTTGTTGTTCGGCGAATTGCTGTCGTGTTTGACGACGCGGAGCCGGTCTTGCGGCTAGATTTGACAGTATTAGCGGTGGTCCATAGCGGTAATGTTTAGCTGGCAAGATCTACTAGCAGGTTGAATATGGGCTTACTGTATCGCGATCTCGTAGAAGGACTTTGGATAGTCTGCATCGCTGCGCTTGTAGCAGTGGTAGGAGCGGTGGAATTGAAGCGACAGCCGGATCGTATGGCTGACGCCATGAATCGCAGTGGGAAGAAGGGAGACAGATAAAATGACATGTTGGCGATTGTAGACTTCAGCAAGTGATTGGGAAACTTCATGTGTTATAAGGAGTGAGTTGATGGCGACGGGAGGAATTCGTTTTAGTTTTGAGGCGCCAAGACTCGAGCTGCCGCATGACTTCCGACGACAAAACAGAAATTAATTACGAGTACATCATTCTTCATCACTACTTTCCCGGGGAGTCCGCATCCATTGGTCTGTCTATTCTGCGGTTCTACGATCACGGCTAGTGCGAAATCGTCTCTGGTGACCTGCTCAACATGCAGTCCCAACTCACAAGGAGGGTCTTCCAAGCTATTATCAACAATGAACCGCTCCCATGTCGCAATCGATTCTTGCATGCTGCTCGACCGTTTCAATGTCGAAGAGTGGCGCCTGGTCCTTCCTACGTCCAGCGACGCGGGTTATTCGCTTTCAACAAGCCTTCCGGTGCTTCATCGTCAACAGTATTGCCGTCCGAGATTGGGCTTCAGCCGATGAGGGAATTGGAGAGGTCGATAACGCAAAGACACAGGGAACCTGGTTTTGATGTGCTGTCGAAAGCCCTCCAAGATTTTTTTCACGCGCGAGCAGAGGATCCGGGGGTTATAAACTCTTTCCAGGCGCGTTTGCTCCTGATGACATGGAAACACCTACGTGAACATGAACAGGATATGGAGCCGGAGGATTGGCAAAGGGTCTTCTCTGTTGAGAACTTGGAAAACGTGTTGCTTGTGATTTCCGATGCCGAATGTCTACCAGGCGCCCGTACCATGTTGTGCAAAGTAGCACGCTATGTGTTTGCTGATTTGCGCAAAGTTTATGGAGATGGCGGTGATCAGTTCAAGACGTCACTTCAGGCTCTCATCAAAATTCAAGCTCTTAATGGCAACCCATCAGAGGCACAGGCTCTAATCGAGAATCTATGGCGCAAAGCGGACCCCTCGGCCTGGCTGGTGGTGCTGAAAGGATTCGCGATGGCAGATAACAAGCACCAAGTTGAAAGGATCATAGGAAAATTTGACGAACTTGGTGTCATTTTCGATTCGGCTTCGCAAGAAGAATATATTCAATATCTTATTAAGGAAGGCCTACAAACCGCGGTCAAACCGATTTACAACTGCCCGTTGCCCAAGGGCCAGAAGCCCAGCCTTTCGACGAAAATCGCCGTTTCTAGATATGCCATCTTAAATTCTGATATTGCATGGGCGGAACCAATCATCACATTTATTCGGTCCAACCCCGTTTCAAAGACCATTGGGATCAGACTGCTCTGGGATGCCGCCCGTGGCAAAGATGCTTCGCAAATTGCGAATATCGTTGAACTTTGGGCGGCAAATGACCCCGAAATCATGGCGTCGCTCTCAATTTCAGACGTGAATGATCTGATAGAATATGCTAATTCCACCAACAACCATACGTTGGCCTCTGCTTTTACGGCATTAGCTCCCGCATGGGGTCTCGAACCCGATATCCAAACCCAAATGCTGAATCTCGAGGCACGTATTCAGGCCCGTGACGTCGACGGGGCGCTGGAATTGTTTGAAGATATAGAGGACATGGACAAGGCAGCCCCTGAAAACCGTCCCATCCTGAACAAACTCGTCTCAATGCTCTGCTTGTCGGGGCAGGATGATGCCACTTTTGAACAGGTTTCGTCATTCCTCGATCCATTGTTAGAGAACAATGTGCGTCTAGAGTCAGATACGCTCGCGGCCTTAACACACATGCTCGTTTACCGCCACGATTGGGCAGGACTTTCCACACTCCTTCGACCCCGATTAGGCTCCTATGACGACGAGGGAAAAGTCAAGGTGCGCGAGGTACTAATAAAATTTATATTAGACCTCGCCCAGGAAACCGATCAGGCCTGGGAGGCATACGGACTACTACAGCTAGCTTTCCCCGAAACGGGAGTACCCGTTCGAACCAAAATCATGACATCCTTCTTCAAGCGTAACCGAAGCGACCTAGCCTTCATGGTCTTTGGACGTATGCGCCAGGCTGAACATTTCGCCCAACGACCAAAAATAGATACATACACTCGCTGCTTCCAAGGCTTCGTCGAAACCCGCGACCTCAAACACCTCGAGCTCGTACACAACATGCTCAAACTTGACACGGAATTCGACCTCAACACCCGCCTCCTCAACTGGCTCATGCTCGCCTACGCCGAGTGCGAAATGCCCGAAAAGGCCATGGAAATATTCCGAGATATCCTCCAGTCCGAGGAAGGGCCGTCACCTCGCACAGTACTCTTCTTCTTCAAAGTCTGCACGAAACACCACAACGGCGTCCAAGAGGCCATGAGGATGATGGGTAAATTGAAGCTCCTTGAGATTGAAGTCGACCGCCACCTTTACATGGGGTACGTGGAAGCCCTAGCCGCACAATGTGACTTCGACCTCGCAACTGAGGCCCTAGAAGCATTGAAAGAGGTGACCGGGTACCCACCCACCTTTCGCTCGTGAGGCCACCCACTATCCATACTATCCACACTCTTCTATGATCTAGAGAATACTAATCCCGTTCTTAGAATCGGTCAATTCTACAATGCGATCCCCTACCAGTACTGGAAAGACGAGGTCGAGCTCTGGGCTAAAGAGAAATATCCAGACCTCTGGGCTGAACTTGACAAGCTTGAGCGCACGGAGCATGAGGAGGGTATGCAGTTTCAACTGCAAAAAAATAATGATGAAGCACTAGACCATTTAGATGCCACCCTATAACTTGCGGGAATGCTTGTCATGTATATATAATCACGTTGACACTTATGATTGATATACAAGGAAAGATACCCGCCAAAAGGCATGTATAGCGAATACCATGAACGAAAAACTTTTACTAGGATCTTACCCTTCATGTAATCATATACCGCAATATGAGATATAATTTAGAACTACAAATGGAACGTTTTGAACTGTATTAAGATGCACTAAAATTGTACCCTCGTCGCTTTTCTGTATCCCATCAACCCAAACAGAATGGTGATCTCATGATCAAGACTCATAACGCTGCAGATTTACATTTGTTACTGAACCCCCAAGATGCAAATTATGGAACAGGGATGGCCCCGATCCACTGTTTTCTAAACGGATTTACGCTTTGGACTGTGTAAGTCTTTTGGTCATGCTATAGTTTGTTATCATTAGAAAATTGCACTGTCGGGAGTGAATGTAGATAAGGGTTCGACTTACAAGTTGAAGAAAGAAAACTGGCTGGGGCCACTACCGTACTCATACACGAAGCGACTGGCGAGGTGGCTACCGAAGATAGACCGCAAATAATTCTCGGGAACCTAGGTTATGTTAGCCTGTCTGATTCTAGAGTAATTACGGGAAACGTGGATAACTTACCCGCTCGAGAATCGTATCCAGCCCAATCTTGTCTAGAAGCAGCTTGGGCAGAGCATCGTTAAGAACCGATCTTCGGAGCTCAACGTTGTCCCACAGCTCGTTATTCTGCAGCTCCTCGTCGAGCTCTGTGATGGCTACACTGAGCCTGTCACTTAGAACACTGCGATGGATTCCAGTCTGTTCATGCTCGCGCCAGATTGCCTCAAATTCAAGGGTGGCATTCTCCTTGATGACATCCTGGACCTGCTTGACATACTCGCTGTAGAAACTGGGAACGCTGCCATCTTCACCGACACACATGTTCTCCACGAATCCCTGATCGTCGAATGACAGCGAGGCCAAGACCTCCAACGACGAAGAAGTCACACCACCCTTGTTAGCAGAAGCGTCCTTGAAAAGGATGCATCCGGCTTTCTCAAGTCGGAGCTTGCTGTCCTGGGTGATGAACAAATTCGCACCCTCGACGATGTAAGGTATCGTGCATTTCCCATCTTCGATGAGCTTTCCAACTGTGGAAAGATCGATTGATTCTGGGCGTCCACCGCAAGGAACGAAGGTGTCATAAGCCATCCCCTTGCGCAAATGGAACAGGTTGCGGAAAATCATGCCATTATGAACGGACTCGCCGTTTGGCAGTTGAACATTGCTCTCGTCTACCAAGACTCGGTAGCCTTGAGGCGAAAGTTTTGTCGCGTTGAATTCGGAAATTGTCGCCCGCTTCTTCGCAAGTCGCATAAGTTCCGCGTGCTCCAGACCTTGAGGGTCTACAATGACACCAGATCCATCAACGATAGCAGTGTACTTTTCATTAGCAAGAAGGATCTCGTTTGACCCAAGGTCACCGTCGGGCCCACCGGTCTGCAGTTTTCTGATCGTAGAGGGATCAATCTTAAGTTTGCGGTAAATTCCAAGGACATATTGACGAACAGATAACGTAGTCATGCCATATGTATCGTGAGGAATGCCACCTAGACGGGGGCTCTTGCCAGTGAAGAATGATTTCCACCAAGGGGCACCGCGGTTCCGAGCATGCTCGGTAGCCCAGTCGACCAACTCTGCCGTGTTTTCGTCAGGGCCCATGAAAAGAATCTCGTCTCTACCGTGTAAATCGACGATGGGGTCCTTGATTCCGGGACTGACGGGCGGGAGCAGAAGATCCAATATACTGTCAATATACTTCTCAAAAGCAACGCGAGCTTTGTCTTGGTGATTGACATCAAGGAGGATTACTCCCTTTGCCCCACCCTCTGGGATATCCTTGTTCTTGCGCTGCTGTGTGCTGGCGAGATTGTAATTCTCATCAAACAGTGAGCGGGCATTGATGCTATATGCTTCCCTGTTTCGGCTCTTCACAATGCGGATGCCACCTCGGGCAATGTCTCGAAACCGAAGGTGGAATCCGCGGAATTCAGAACTGATAACCAAGAACATTCCGTATAGACGCTGGGAATACTCATGTTCTGGAAGGAAAGTAGGGTCGAGTCGGAAGCTGAGAGCTACCTTGGTCGGCGTGAAGAAGTTGGTCTTGAGAATCGATGCATTGAAAACCCGGAAAGCACTCATCACCATTTCGTCATGTTCATTTGCGGCCTCGCTAGAGATGAGCTGCTTCAATTGCCGGCTATCCAAAACCTGGTCAACCTGAAGACGTAGATAACTCAGTGTCGGAAGAAAATCATCTTCGGCTGGACCGCCGGTTTGCACATAATGTGTGTTTGCAAAATCAAGGTAAAGCTTATGGATGAGGTTGGGATACTTGTTGATGATCTCCGCGATGTAGTCAGAGGTGAACGTCTCGGTACGCAGCCTCTTCTTAATTTTTGCCAACAACTCTGCGTGGGCGCTGTTGTTTGAGTCCAAGAGATCGGTAAGGGATGTGTATTCCGAGCCGAGACGGTTCAAAAATTGCTGGACAAATACCCAGACGCAATGGGAGTAAATAGTTTCTTGTAAGCTCAGACGGCCACTGGCAAAGTGATGTTGGAATCTGTTTTGAGGAACGCAGTATAAGAGAGAAGTTTCCTTGATGATCTGATGAACTGCAGCCTCAATAGGAGGGTACTTGGCAGCAATCTCTGCATTCTTCAGAGGACGTAAGTAGAGGGAAATAACGGTGATACCGTTCGAGAAATTCTCCAGGTACTTCCGGGAGCTTGTCAGGCGGTAGTAGTGATATAGGTCAGAGAGAGCACTAAACAAACCCATAGCGGAGCCCTGACGGTAAGCAATGACAAGACGTTTTTCACGGGAGTTTTCAATATCAAACATCTCAATAACAGGACCAGCCCGTGCAACAGCATTGCTGATGATATCTTGGTAGACAGCTTTGGTGTTAGCCGTCGCTTTTTGCAAGAATCTCTTTTCTCCAATGATATCAATGTTTGTTTCGTTAAGACCCGGGTTAGGGTTCACAAATTGACACCTATACACGAAGTAGCAACGGAGTTGCTGTCCATCATCGCCGGGGACTGAAGTGGGTGAGCGGAAAGTCTCAACACGGAAACTGTTTTCTTGCGTTGAGCCGTTAATGTATTTTTTGTCAATTCGCTGCTCGTATCGTGGCCCGTCGACACTCGAGAAGCCAGGCTTGCTGGTGTCAATGTAAACGGCATGATCCTCAGCTTCCTTGTCTAATCGGATCTCGAGTTTCTTGTCATCGCGGGCATAAGCAGCGACCTTAGCAGCATATAAAGAGAGAATCTGGGTGACAATTGCCTCGACTGTCTCTGTCTGGAAATATGTGTCGTCAATTCCCAGCTGGTTGTAGAACCACTCGGTTTCCCCAACGATAAACTCTAAGGGAATAAACCCCTTCTTTTCTAGCTGATCCATGACTGCAATTGGGAAAAGAGAAGTCAGAAACAAAGGTCCGGAGAGAGAGTATAGTGTTTTAAAAAGCTCACCTTGCTCCATCTGGTGTTCTTTACCCTCGAACTTGGCAGCAATATACCCCGGGTCCTCCTCAGACAGAATGCGATGTGGACTACCGGGTATGGCCAGGTGAGTCGGCTGAGGGGATGGCATTCGAACGCTTGATCCAGCTACATTGTCCAAGATTTTGTTGTGTGGTTGTCTCTGGAAGCCAATTGGAGTCCCAGCCCCCGATGAGGCACCGTCGCTACTGCCGTAGAGCTTAGGCGCTGGTCGAACAGGCAACCTATTGCTGCCATTTCCATTGATATGCGCATCTGGGAGTGATTGAAGGGATGATGCAGGAGACACCATGATGAGTGTGACGTTGCGTTGCAGTATTCAATTGGCAAGGGAAAATGAAAGAAGAGCTATTAGAGATGGCGAGTGAGCCCATACACCGACAGATAAGCGAGCTGCGCGAAACTAGAAAGGTGAGAAGGTGGGAAGGTGGGAAGGTGGGAAAGTGGGAAAGTGTGATATAGGTAGGGGTGGAGTTAGTCTAATGACCCCCGGGAAGCTTGAAGATAAGAGTGATACACAGAAGGCGCAAGCTGGAGGACCCGAGTACAGATCCAGGGACAACAAGAAGCAACTTAAGGAATGGACCTACCTCGAGTGGTTTCAATTCTCAAGCAATAAATTTGGGGCAATGACGAAAGAATGGACGGAATGTGGGAGAGCTTATCGGGAGGTCTGGATATGGCTTAAATAAAGAGCTGTTGTTGGAACAACCCTGACTCTTTTTGAAGATGAGCAAAGGATAAATCAAAATTGAAGAATTCAATTACAGAAAGATGGGATCAAAGAGCTGAGGTGGGCTCTTTATATAGCTGTGCTTGGGAGTCATCCATACATAGATCCTTGATACGCTTGTATGTAATTTACATCCACTTTCAACTTCCCGGTGCTATGCGCGATCAGGTACAAAGCCGGGCCGGCGAGGTCTCGATTGCTCACCTTGGGAGGCGTAAGTATTTTCCAAGTTAGTGCTGTGCTGGTCTTTGACTCCACGTTTTCTTCCAAGTGACAGTTCTGATCTCTCATAGTGGCCATCATTGCATCATATTCCATGTTCGCGACTGACCTCCATTCCAGATTAATTTGCTTTCAATTAAGCATTCAGATTTCTCATCCTACAATCTGCACTTCATCTTCGATTGTACTCGAAAATAGCTATGTTTCAGCTCTATCTATCAGTCCTGACCGTCTTCTGTGGCACTCTAGATAGCGGTGGACCCAAGGACTGGATCCGGTTAGAGGCGTCTTAGCCAAAAATACCACAGCATCCAGATCTGATTGGCTGTCTGCGCTTAAAAATGGAAAAAAATTGCCTCAAACCAAGTGTGGCTGGTTTATCTCATTCTCATTCTCAACGTGATGAGGATTCTGATACCGTTCCTTCAGGACAAAACAACCCAAAAAGGGGCCATGGGCTCATGAAAGGCCTAGATGGCGAAAGCTCGCAAATACTACGGAGAGCGGCCACCGCTTCATCGAGCTTACGCTCATGATTCGCAAGAATGATACCATGAGGTCCAATCAGCTGACCATGCCAGTCTTGTGGTCTGGTTTCCTCCACTTAGTCGCCTGGAGAGACAGGAAGCTGTTTCCAAAGCGGAATTTTCGTTTGTCATGATGGCTACAGACTTGCAAATCATTGCTGCATCCCTGGGTTGTTTCTTCTGCGTAATAACAGGGACATGGAGAAAAAATGCCTCATCTATTACATCAGCTCTTGGTTCGCTGTTGGCCCGGATGCCGTCAAAAGTTAGAAGGTGCTTCGAGTCAATTGAACCTCGTTCATATCTAGGAAGGCCGGTCTACCCGCCTCGGTGTGACAGCCTCAGGGCGTAGCTAGCATTGCCGTTGGGACAAAGCTGAAAGCTCTGCGGGGTTGGTCGATCTCGATGTAGGTACCTGGATCAGAGGCGGCTGGCTATCCTCAATCATCTCTAGTGTTTTGCGGGGTGAAATCCCTATCAATCTACCCCCTCCAGGTCTCAACAGCATGCCATTACATACTCAATACAACTCTCCAACTTGTCTGGAGTAAATACCTCAATCCCCTGGAACAATTACCCCATCAAAACCTCTTCTACCAGGCACGTTCCCCAACATGCAGCCATGCGTCAGCACAATCAATACCAGGTGGGGTTTCATTCTCCTGATCACTGCATTGGGGCGCTCAGGCTTTCTGGTTAGTGAGGTAATAATTGCAACAAAGAGGCCTGAGAGACTTCATATTCGCTATCTTCTACTCCGTCTTTCCCGCTTATTTGGCAGCTGATTCCGAATTTCCAGTCACGGTCGAGATGTCTTACGCTTATTGAACAATGACGTAGATAGCGTTCTTCTAGAAAATTCTGATAATCAATCTGACCGCTGTTGCTACGTACTCTTTACCTGCTCCGTACTTACTCTCCTGGGTAGAGTCCGCAGTGCCGCACTATGGTAGGTATTCGGCGTCAAATATACTCGGTGGAGAGAGCAAATCGGCGTCGACTGTCATCATCATTGTGGACTCGATTTCGGCGAAGAACCGAACATTCTTACGGCATGCTGTATAGTCTCATTTCTAATTTCAACAACACCAACAATCAAAATTGGTCCAGGATGCGGTGAAGATTATCCAATGGTCTTCCTTGGACGCGACTATTGAATACAATGACCACATAGATAGCTTGCAAAAATTTGCACATGATTGCAGCCAGATAGGAAGATTTCAACAGATCTAGGCGTTGGCCCCCAATGACGTGCTTTTGGAAGAGATATATCCATTTCGTTTCAGAATATAACGAATTCTCAGAGCTGGGACGGCTTCTCTTAGGTCGGGCTGATCTCGTGCATGCCTAGCCCACGGGTGCATTATCAGTTGGTCGAAATCGGAACCATGCTGTGACTTACATTTATATATATGTAGACTGCGGAGTGACTATCATGTCGGCTGTGAGTCAAGGAAATTGCATATAATACACCGAATAATGGCTGATCAGCATGATAAGATAAGGATATTGCACAGTGCTAGCTATGTCCACGGGTATGTATTCCCAAGGTTGAGTTGGTGATTAACTTGCATATTGCGTCTATGCAGAATAGCTGGTTTGGTTTATTCGTTTTTGATCTAGAGATATTACCTGCAGCTCAATTGAACGCCCTTGTTTACAAATACTCTTAGTGTTTCTTAACGTAATATGGCGATGAAGGATATACTTAGGTACCTAGACGGGAGCGCCGGTTACGGAGTATAGAGGGGATATATATGATACATCGAACGGAACGGATGGTAGAAAATTAGAAGCGACGAACAAATTTGATTTGAACGTGAACACTGATTTGACAAAATTTAATATCTGGACTTGTACTAAGGCCATAGCCAACCTATATAGAATATAAATCGTTCAATCATTCTCGAGGTAGGAGTCGTGTCTATCCAGGGATCTTATAGTTAGTACAACCATGTGGGATATGGAGTATACACGGACTCCGACTGCCGGATTCTCTAGATCGAACTAGTAGAATTAGTTCTGTAAATTGTGATCTATTACCCTTAGAGCCCCTCCAAATAGCCAGCTGAAAGTATAACATTTAGTCAGGGTTGCTAGAGATCAGATACCATGGTGGTACCGTATTGTATACGGAGTATGAAATCTCGAAATAAGAGTGAAACATGCCGGATCCAACAACCCATAAACACACCCATAAGACCAGCGTATACGCAGAGATGTAGCTGATAACCAAGCATCAAAAGTATTCCATGTTTGCACGTGTCGTAGGGACCTCACATGTACATACTCCGGACTACACACCGCTTCTCAGCCAAGAACCACGATCACCGTATCAAGGGCCACGTTCATGTTCAATTTCAAGCGGTGTGGTTTAGAGCCACTCAAGTCTTAGACTGGAATCAGACTTGTTTACACTTTGCACGGGATAATGCGACGCGGCGCTAGAATCGGCCTTTGTTGGCAAGATTCGTCCCCGGACTTTCTCGATCGACTCCTGAATCCGATTGCTTCTGAGAGGAGAGAAGGGAGCGAGCGGTAGATATTAGATGAAAGATAGCCTAGCTGCACTGCATCTTCCGCTGAGGGGAGGTTTCAACCGGTGGGATCTGATCAGCAACAGATCCCTTGAGGAAAACGGAGTGCCTAAGAACGAGTATTGGCTGACAGGCGACTGATGTTTAGAGCTTTTGGTGTGTAGTTGTATACGTAAGCAGTACTCTTAGCCTCATTAGGTAGTTGCCTAAATGTTTGAGCTGGAGCTTAACTTCTGTTTGAAGTCTGGGAGTACAATTCTGTTGACAGGGTGAGCAAGGCGAAGAGCAGGGTCAAGGACTCAAGATTAAGAATTCTAATACTTAACAAAACCCGACTTTTCTCCACCCCGGGCACGTGACCTCTCCGTGACCAAGGTATCAGATATACGCCTGTGACAGGTCCTGCCCCGATAGGGCTAAAGGTCTGTTTTTTCTATCCTTGGTTCTCTATTTTATTTCTACACTGTTTTTACCTATACTGTTGTCGTCTGTGACCATAAACTATACATACACGTGGTTAATACCTATCGCTTTTTTAGTTCTATATATATTAACTGTGGTTCCTTTTCTTCCTTACCTACCCGAGTGAAGCGATCAACCCTCACCTACCTGAGCGAAGCGAAGGCATCACGCTAGTCAGGAAGATCAAGATCCACTCGGTCCTTGCCAAGAACAAGGTGCATTTGACTCGATGAGGCTTCAGTACTTTTGCGACTTGGTTCCTAATCAGGACTCCAATATGGAGTACCTATCAGTGCTATCTATGTACAAATTGTCCGACAGTTGGGCCGATTTCACTCTCTGAGTCTGCAATGGTTACACCAGCCAACACCGAATTACCGTCCAGATAATTCCCCACGAAAGAATAAAAAAAGAACATTCGTCTCACTCTGAGTCTCTGACTCCTTTTCTGGATCCTTTCCCCAGCTCATTTCCCCACAATCCACTGAGCAATGAATACGTAGTTACTCGTCCTCCAATTACTCCGTGATCGGGTCAATTATCCGCCTCCCGTCCCGGCCACTTGGTCAGGGAGTTCAAACCCACGGATACCTGAATCTAGGCAAGGTGAGGCGCGCCGTGGCATGACTCCTGAAGTCCCCGGCGGACCCTATGCTTATTATACTCGCAGACAAACAAATCCACTGCTGTTGGCTCCATACACTGAGTCCATCCCTTCTATCCTTGTTTGATCCAAGGTTCACCTGAATCTCCCTCCCGCTTTCACCCTCATTTTCCTTGCATCCGTCTGTAACTGAGCTGGCCAACCCGGTCCTTGTCTCTCTGACCACAAACCTTCCTTGGGGGCGTTGTTGTCTAGACCTCTTCAGCTCCTATATAAGTTCTCCTCCACTCTCCCACCCTCCAGCTACACCTTTTACTCTTCAACACACTCGTTACTCTTCAATCTATCTTTCGTCTTGCTGCTGTTGTCGATATCAGATTACACCAGTGGACATAACGTTGGAACAACCCTTCAAAACAACAAGGTATGCAGCCCAGGATAATATCCCTCCACCCACATATCCATGTTCTGTGAAGGTCTTTCATCATATTCTCGCAATCTCCAGTTGCAACCTGATCGGCGAATTTCGGAGCCAGTTCATGTTTCTACCTACGTATCTACCCTGGAGTATAACTCCTTCAAACAAGACTTCCTACCGTTCTTCCGAGAGCCCATCCATTTATGCACATATAAAAACGGAGTATATTTAATTTCTAACCGCCATCAGACTTGAACAAACAATATACCTCCTTAACTCGCCTTTGCCTAAATCGAAAGAACACATTAACAAAACAACGTCACGCCGTCCTTCAAAACTCCAAACCCCAAACAACAAAATCTGCACAGTGACAATGTCGCCCCCAATCCCAACACCTCGCACCCGCCCGTCTCTCGTCACCAAAACCTTCAGCCAGAAAGACTTCAATACCGCCCTCATGGCTTCAACCACGCAAAGTCCTAAATCGTTCGACGTCTCAGACTCGGCTGTCTCTAAAGCCGAAGCATCCTCGGCATTCGAATACCCACCTCCACCACCCCCTTCTCCCGTGGAATCTAGAAGCCCCCTCGGTTTCTAGAAAGCAGGGTCCAAATAAAGGATCCTTTCCACAGTGCGCCTGTGCACTTATTGTCTTGAAGGATCTTTTATAATACTTAATTTACCCCCTTGGATTTTGCCCGCAGTTTCTTGAATCCTCGGATGAAAGAGCGAAGGCAATATCTATATTTAGGGGCTTGCATTTACGGCGCTGGGCTTGGGTTTGAATTTAGGGTTCGGATTTGATACTGGGATACAAGACTGGCGATTAGGGAGTCGGAACATGTACTTGTTTTTTATCTGCAGTCTTTTCTTTTCTTTTGATCACAATGTATTTAACAAGGCGAATTGGCTATTGCGATATGCTTGATGCAATCGTAATAGAATTCGGAAAAAGCCGGATGTTTTGGTCGTTGGACTACGTCTCGCGTCTCATTCCAATATAGGTGAATACTAATGTCGAATAAGCTACTCCGGAGTAGATAGTGTACTACTGTATCTCTATGGATACATGAGATCATTGATGCATCATTCGCACGCTATCTGTTGAGATACTCCGTACAAGATGAAGCTGTCGATCGCATGGGCTGTTCCTGCATCCCGCAGCTGTATGACGCTAACTTGCAACAAAACAGGTTCGGTTGGTGATGAGTAGGGTGAACCTCTCATTCCCCGTAATCCAGAACGCAAAGGAAGCTGTGTAATGCTTGGCTGAGATGTTTGGTCTTCCTCTTTCCCCGGATTTCCGGACTCAAGCGAGTTGGATGAGCCTCGGTTGAACCTTTGAGCGACTCACGTGACGAGTATTATACTTCGTCCATGTCCGATTGACGATGGTTGGCCCCGTGGAGGTATTTCGGATTGCCCGAAAGAAAGATTCCTGGATTTCGGAAGTTCAGGCATTTTCGTTACTTCGTCATCTCGGACGTGATCGGACCTTCGGATGGCCTGGCATCCTGACTTCCAAGCTGGGAATAGATGTTCTCTAGCTCCACGTATGCCTCGGGATCACCCTGAAGAGCTCGATCATTAAGTTGCTGAATCATGGCCAGCTGTTCATCTGTTTGTATCCATCCGCGTAGCCGATTTTCGAGATTCGGACCTCGTTTCGATGTACTAAAGACGGTGCGCACGGTATCCGTTTCGCCTTTGCGTTTCTTGAGTTCCTTCAGACGTTCCAAAAACCGAGCTTGGCTTGATTGATTTTCTCTCTTGTATACTGGAATGTCTGGGACGAACGTGGGAGCGGAAGAAGATGGGACCTGCTGCTCTTCTCGCTGCTCAGGTGCCACTGCTGAGCCCGAACTCGAAATGAGATTTGCTTTTTGGCCTATGATCTTGACGCTGTTGGCGGATATGAGGTCAAAGTCTTTGGTATGCCTCAGTGGCGTGACATGCGTGGATGTAGAATTGGGGTCGTCGAGCTCAGGGCCTATCGTGTCGGGATGGGCAAAGAACAACTCGGTTCCAATCTGGTCCGCCCACGATCCGCTGAAAATTTCGTTTTGATATGAGATGATTGGATTTGGGGTGTGAAGGCCAAGAACCTGAACTCGTTGTGCGAATGAATTGTCTGGCTCAGAGTTGATCATGTTCGGCTCATGGTCGTCAGTGCGTAACGAGGTGGCCGACGTTGTGCCAGCGGCAGCTGATGCGGAAGAAGGGAAGTTGCGCCGACGCGGGGCCCGAACGGGACCATTATGGGTGGTCAAATCGATATTGAGAAAAAGGGTCTGGGGGACGGAGCTGGTTAGTATGAATACAAAGTTGGACAAGATAATGCCTACCTCTGTTTCAGTGTCGTCGTATTCATAGTCCCACTCTGAATCATCATCACCTGGAAAATGATTGGAAAGAAGAGCTGGATCGAGGACCGACATTGCTCAAACAATCGTGACCGATTGATTCTGATTCTAACAAGCGAAGGGTGAAGCTTTGGTTACGGCGGAACTTGCAGAAGATCGACAACGGACTTTTCCATATCAGGGTAGTGTGACAGGCGGTAAAACAGTGGTAACCCAACGCCTTTACTGTAAGAAGAAAATACCGTCCTGTCAGGCTGTCACAGATCACGAGTCATTCTAAATCCGAACCCCGACTTGCTTGAGTCTGTCCTGTGTTCAGCCCTGCACTCGGAGTACAAAGGACACTTGCTGATCAATCTGCTCTTCATGGCGGCCGGATTCATCAGAGCTGCAGATCCTGAGAGAATCCATTATCAATAGTACTAATGATCGCATAATCATCTCATCATCCCCTCTTGATGAACCCCTCTCCACTGAGTCCCACCGTCCGCACTCCGATAGCCGTCTATCACCCACTTTCAGCCCTGTTGTTGGCATTGCTGCCCATCCTCCAGAACAAGCATAAAGAAAACACACGAGAGTAAGTGACAGATCTCTTCGCTTTGTTCAATACACCAGTCATTCTAGTCTGTTCCTGTTGGGTCGCTTTTCATACAGAGTAATCCGGCTCCTCGCGGAAGCAAGGGATGTATTCGTCTTTTAATGATTCCGTTTCCATGCTCTTCGCCGCTATTTCTCAGCCGATTCCGTCGTTGCCGGCCAATCCTTATGCCTTGACCAATCGTCGTTTCCTGCTTACCCGATCTGTTGCTGGTCTCGGTTCTCCGGAGTCGAGTCCATTCCCCTCGCGCAGGACCGTCATCGCTACCTGCGGATGTTCTCGACCACCCGCTGACCGGACAATGTGTTTCTTTGCTTTTTATAGTGCCTCTCCCTCCTCTTCTTGTTCCTGCACTTCCGAGCCTGGATGCTCGCCTTCGTTGCTTCCTTTTGCTCCTGCTCTTCATAGCTCCTGCAGTAGGAGTAGCTGTTGAACTTGTGGCCGACCCCGCCAAGGAGTTTTCATTGACCGCCACTATCTTATCGTCCCCCAGTGGTGCTATCCCAATTGGGAATTCATACATCAGTGCGACCACCACCGAAAGCCCTGTCCACGAGAACGAGTCTGGAGCTGTCGGACCCCTATCTGGCTCCTCTGATATCGCTGCCTCGTCCAGTACCTATGAGCAGATGGTTCAAAAGACTACCGCCGCGATTGTCACTCTCTCTTCCCTTATCGCCTATGTGACGATCAACAGCTTCGTCCGTGCGGTGTATCCGTCGGCCTTCATCTGGTACGGTGAGGACAGGGAGGAGAAGAGCTGGATTGCTTCATCCCCTTCTTGGGCTGACCGCAAAGCCTGTCGATGGCTCGGTCTTTGCGGGACCGCCCACTTCCACTCGGTCAATGCACACTTCGGCCATCGTAACTCCGAACTGGTATCCGCTGATGAAGTAGACTTGCCTTGGCGGTCAGACTGGAGCAATATATCAGACAATTCACACGCAACTTGGGACGCAGCAGAGCGTTCTCGTCGACATATTCCGGACTATGTTCTCGAGTATGCTCCGCTCGTGCATCTTTTCTCTAATGAGCAGTTCTGGCCCTGTGACATTGCAGAACACCTTCACCACACCACACCGATGTTGAATTATACTCCAATCCAGTCGCACTCAAAGCACCCAACCCTGCGGGATCTTGATCAGCTGAATCAATGGGAAACAGGG
The DNA here is from genome assembly GCA_027569205.1 of Aspergillus kassunensis. Classification (NCBI taxonomy): domain Eukaryota; kingdom Fungi; phylum Ascomycota; class Eurotiomycetes; order Eurotiales; family Aspergillaceae; genus Aspergillus; species Aspergillus kassunensis. Next base: position 31,923 of record JAPDEQ010000054.1, read on the forward strand.
CGTCATGTTTTTCTTACTAGCAATGATAATGTCGAAGAACGCCCGCCGTGGATGGAAGGGGAAAAGAACGTCCCCAGCCCTCCAGAGGATGATTCGGAGCCCTCGTGGGCTGATTGGGATGGCCGAGTAGACGGAGCCTTTCCGGATGACACGCCCGAGAATCGAGCCAAATGGTACGATACCCAATTACCCCTGCAGGACAGGAAGTTAGAGGACATTTTGCCCGATGACCTCGGATATACGATTCCCGGCGAGGAAAAGATACGCGACGAGCTCCGTAGACGGTACGGAGAGGAGCCAGTATCCGTCCAGGCCATAGGCGGGCGAAGTGACGCGCCGGCCATTCTGCTTGTCGTCGACAAAGGTAATGGCATTGTGGATGCTTTTTGGTTCTACTTTTATAGCTTCAATCTTGGAAATGTGGTGCTCAATGTGCGGTTTGGCAATCATATCGGAGACTGGGAACACTGTCTCGTGAGATTTTATCGTGGAAAGCCCAAAGCGCTTTTCTTTAGCGCCCACTCTGGGGGCGAAGCGTATAGTTATGAAGCCGTGGAGAAGATTGGTCGAAGAGTAAGTTTACAAATGGTTCTTTAGAGTGCTAAAAGTTAACCTCTTGTCCGACAACAGCCAGTTATATACTCGGCAACAGGAACGCATGCCATGTATGCCACTCCTGGAGTACACTCATATATTCTTCCCTGGGGGCTTCTCCATGATCAAACAGATCGGGGTCCTCTATGGGACCCACTTCTCAATTCCCACATGTACACTTACGACCATGTCAATGATACCCTTCGCGCATCTACCGTCAATCCGACATCGCCGACAGAGTGGTTTTACTTCAACGGTCATTGGGGCGACAAATTCTACCCCCTGGGAGACAGTCGACAGTATCGCTTTGCGGGCCAGTATCATTATGTGAACGGGCCCGTGGGTCCTCGATTCAAGCATCTCGACCGTTACAAAGTATGTCAAGGACCCGATACAGCGCCCTGTATCATCAAGGACTTCATTGGGGAGAATAAGCGACCTAAGCGGTGGTACGCCTCAGGACCTGAAAATCCTGGCTGAAATTGCTCCTGATTTTCTGACGCGGTTACTGGCTTAATCGCGACGATTTGACGATATTCTTACGATCACGATACCCTCTGCCCTGCTCCCTAGTCGTTCCCTCCATTGTTCCTTTTCTATTATTACTTTTACTTATCCATACTTGATATCAATCTGCAGTCAACATCCTTACCCGTTCGTACTTGGTATACCCCATACGTTATCCTTACTTGATTTCGGTTGGAGTTCTCCACGTCTGGATTATAGAGGGCATTGTGGTCCCAAGAACAATGAGGACACATGATTGTTTGCAATTTATTAGCGTCTACAAGGAGCGGTTGGGAGTTCAAGAGTTTAAGAGTTTCAGTTGCTTAAATTTGATTGGTCCTATAAAAGGATCTAAAAAGCGGAATAGACGGGCTGTTTGGTTTTCGTGCTCTCTACAAAGGTATCATCTCATAAAATATCAGAGTCGCAACCGGTACAATTACTTGTCCGACAGTTAAACTATATCTTTGAACTCATCGAATCTAAAATCCTACTCGAGAACAAGAAAAATTTTATGACCAAATTGATAATGTGTATTGGCCTACTAGGCGAAGGAACAACAATACATGCAAAATCAAGGTTATTAATTATCCATTGTGTAAAGAAATACCAGATATCAATCAATCAATTCGTTGAAAAATATTGGAAAAGAAAAGAAAGAACAAGATTCAATCTCAGATTCGAAACTCCCAGTTGGTAACACACCTGTACGCCGAATGATGATATGAAATGAGGAAGGCCTTAAGCCCGAAAAGATAAGCAGCAAAAGAGATACAAAAAAAATCCGGCTCGAAGGGCTCAACTCGGCGAGAAGAGAGATATCAGATATCATGCGAATTGTGAAAACAAGGAAAGGAAACGAAATGAAACTCCCAAGCTTGAGCAATCCAGCCCTGAAAACGCCAAAGAGGTAAGATGGATGCGAATAAAAGAGGAGGAAAAGGAAGGAGGTGGAATAGGCGAAAGAAAAGAAGGAAGGGAAAAGAAACAACATCAAATCCCATGATCCGTTAGACTCCATCTCATCAAACTCCGTAAAGCCAGATTTCCCAGCAACAAAATACAGAAATAATCAGTGGTTGGGTGGGTTGGTCTTGAGGTGATTCCAAGTTTGCCAGCCCCCCATCTAGCAGCATGTCTACAAGGAGGTCGAATCGAGAGAAGAAGGGCGTTGTACAAAAAAATAAGGCTGAAAGCAGACGGGCAAATAAAGACTATACCCGTCCAGCCCGTCTTCGCAAACCGAATTCCTGCTCCTGCAGTTCACGAATCAAGCGTAGGCTTTCGGCATCGGGGTCATTTTCAGTCACACTTGATCGGTCCGATTTAGGCTCCTTGCCGTGTTGATCAGGTGATGTGAAAAAAGTGGCATGACGCTCGGGCTTCTTCTCCGCCAAAGGGGAGAAGCTTTTCTTGCCGTGAGATGAGGATGGGCGCGAGGCCGACTTCTTTTGTCCAAAGGCCGGGCCTGGTGTGTTTTTCCGTACGCCAGTGCTGACTGCACTGAACGACGACCGTCGTTGGGGTTGCGGATTTGCTGTAGACTTGTTTGACTTCGTGAAATGGACTTCTGGCATATATCTGTCAATCTGCCGGGGCTGACGGGAGGAGTGACGGGAGCCTGAAGATGGTGTATATATAGCCGTTCCGTTTTCTCCCTCACCATAGGCTTGATCATGAATATCCATCTCGTCTGCTAGTGAGGTCGGCGGCGATACCAACGCAGTGGCTGGCTTTGACACAGCCGCGTTCAACTCCTTGGAAGCAACTAGAAACGCCGGTGGTGACACATAGGAGTTCTGATCAACGAGCATGTCTTTCTCCACGAGGACCATATCCGCGTGTTGTGTGCTACTTTTACCTATACGCGGGGTTCCCTCGAGGAGGCTATCATCAACGACGACTTGGACGCGATTAGAATGCTCAGCTTCTTGGTTCAGATGCACTGGCCTCGCGGTTGGTGATGTGCTTTCCTGTTTCATCCGCTTGCTTGCGTTGGAACCAGGGCCTTCGTCGTTGGGTCGTGGTCTTTTCGCCAAATTTGTCGCCCGTGGCTTAGATCGTTCCTGGGCCTTCACAGGATCAATCCTACCGTATTCATCGTGAATACAACGACGCTATAACAATTAGCAATAGGCAACAACACGTAGAAACAGGGATTATGCAAACCTTGCTTTTCCGACAATCATCACAAGCTTTGCTGCGACCCTTCTTTGCTAAATTTCCGCCATCAGGGCTGACATCAATTGCTCCCACTGCAGTCCCATGGGGTGTTGCTATTATGCCTGGGTTGTACGTCGCTGAAACTTCCATCGGATCAATCCCTTGCACGTTATTGTGACTAAGTTGAAGATCAGCTCCGGATGCAATTGCGGCTAGAGAGTTCAGCGCGGATGCTGCATCTTGTGCGGTAGGCGTGTGATTTCCTAGACCGGAAGAACTAAGGACTACCTGGTGGCTTGGAGCACCGTTGTTTTCTTCCTTATGATGGCACCGAATTCTTCGCTTGCGGCATGCATCACAGGCAACCCGTTTGGGACCCAAGCCAGAGCCACGCGAAATCACCCGAGGTTTCGAAGGGGTATCCTCAGTCACGATCGGTACTGGAATAGAGATATCTAGCATAGGAGGGGCAGTGTCAGGTGGGGCTGCAGCGCTCACATCGTCGGAAACCGAGTCATTCTGAGGGTCATCGATAGATCGCTCTGAAAGACGCTGCACAGCTTGTCTCTCTGCGTACGTCCGCTGATTTTCGGCGTTCCGTTCTGAACGGCGACTAGGTCTTCCAGCGGGCTTCTTCTCGACGAGACTGAGTTTAGCATTGCTTTCCACGACACCCGGACGAGTCCAGTGCGGAGCCTTTTCGTTACCACGCTTCCAGGCGATCCATATTCCAAACTTTCGAATTATGTCAATGGGATCCCCTGCCATCTTAGGTATAGATCTCCTAACGGCATTTCTAGTCTCAGCCGTAACGCCGTCGACGAGGTACGAGCCTGAAATCAGGGCAGTCCGAAGGAGATACTTCGCGAGGTCCGGAAGGCCTTCTAATTCTGCTTGCGAGTAGAAGCGGGAATTATGATAAGTTGATCCCGGAGGTTCTATGTTGGCGCGCGCTCCGAACTCATAGTAGATGGGGTACTCTCGATGAAAGCGATGGTTTTCGTCCCGCGCAAAAGATTCCAAGACGCTCTGAGGCACCGGATCTTCCTCGAGATACTTCAGAGCAGTATACCACTGAATCTTTTGGAAGAAAGGATACCGAAACTTCATTGGAACCTTTGTTTCCTTCTCGATTTTCATGACTTTGATCTGCATTCCGTAATTTAGTCGCGTCAAAAAATTGCCTCCAATGACCAAGCTATTCTCCGGGGTCCAGACGGCATGGATCCAGCCTGACGGAATGAGCATGGTATCGCCTTCAGAAAGGTCAACGCGGTAACATTCCTTAGTTTGGTCCCCCAAAAACGTGTAGTCTTGAGCGGGTGAGTTGCACCACTCTTCGTACTTTTTCAGATGTTTGTCCTTTGGGGGTATAAAGAAGAAAGTCTTTTTACCCTTGAGAATGTGATAGTAAACGGAGGATCCTCCAAAATCGATATGGAAGTCGGTGTAGCAGTCCGCTACCGACATCAAACAGTAAAACTGCACTTTTGGGTATTCCCCTACAGCCTTCATCTCTTGGGGCCAAACCGCATCCTGAAGATCGAGATCACGCACAATTTTTGGTCGGCGGATCAGCCTGCCCAGTTTACTTTGCGAGACTTCAAGGCTGATGACGTTCCGGACGATCTTGGTACCGGGGCTCTCGTAGTAATCTGCCCACTTCTGCATTGTCCACCGCTTATCTTCGCCATGCTGGGATTTGACATCAATGACTTCCACCCTGTTCTCCGGACCGTAAAGCTCTGAAACCGCTGGAACCGTCAGACCTTGTGGGATAACCATGTCCAATTGGTCTTGGCCGCAATCAAGTACTGTCTCAAAAGCATCATCTGGAAGACGCTCTAAAAGTTCATCAAACATTTCTTCTGTAGGCGCGTTTTGAACTAGAGCATCGTACTCAGAGTTCACAAACGGGGCCGATTCATGACTGTTAAATTCAGCAGGGATGACAATCGGTTCTGTCATGCCTGTTCCTCGGTCAAAATATTCAGCTGTGACTAACTCCGGACGCATGCGTGGAAAGCTTTCGGGAAGGAAGCGGATCTTGTTCTGTTTGATCGGCTCAATATAGTGATGCTCCAATGAATCTGTCGCAGCCTTTACTAAGCCCTGATTGAGGCCGGCGTAGTCAATCGAGGTTCGAGCGCGAGACGACTTCCTGACAAACGTGGTTTGACCGTGGAGAGGCCGACAGCTTCTGCAGATGAATTTATCAACTGTTCTGATTTCCCGGTCATTCTTGAAACCAGCGCATACGATATGGAACCAGCGCTTGCAACCGTCACAACTAATCCAAGTGACATCACCTTGATCGTCGCTATCAATTGGTATTCGAACGAGGTTGCAGGCCGCACAGGTCGCCTGGCTAGATTCACCGGGTTCTATGTCGTCCTCCTTTTTGAGCGGTGGAAACTGGGGGAGTACGGGTGCCACTGTCTTCGGGTTATGGATGTCATTTTGGGAGTCTTCAGCAGCTTCGTTGGGCCCAGAATCCCAATACTTGTCTCCGCTCTCAGATTCTTCCTGCCAAACTATGGGCGGAAGAATCGAGGAACTTGTATTTGGCCTGATGCCGTGAATCACGGGACGGGATATAGGGGCGGAGCCATCCGACTGGGACCTCATACGTGACGGTGGAATGTTGTAAATTATATGATGATTGGTATTAGTCGCGATCTCACTACTGGAGCTCCAGTATGTATCCGAAGTGACTGCCTTGGTTTGACTTTGAGTATGGAAACCGTAATTCTGAAAAGACTCATCCGCACTGATTCGCTTCGAGGGATGTGTCGGCGGGAAAAAATTCGTAGGTCGCGCAAAATTCAATAGAAGTTCCGCATCCGTTTTCATACTATCGGATACTGAATGGGTATTTGTATTTGGGCCAGCGTTGGATTGGTGTTGGAGGTGAGGAGATTCATCTCTCTCGGACCGCGGTCGTTTCGCGGGACGCTCAATCGGCTCTGTAGGCTTAGGGGGGAATAAAGATATGCTAGGGCGTGAATTATGCGAAGGAGAACGGTGGGAGAGAGGTGCGAAGGTAGGACTCGTTGCTAGCGCGATCGTCGCGAGAGTGTCGATGGTCGAACTGGATCGACCGTGACCTGACCGATGAGGCGTCCTAAGGCCGACCGGAGAAAACCTCTTATCATCGCATGGTGTAAAACGGACATGATCGGAGAGTATAGGACCTGAAGCCTCGCGATCAATCCGTGAGGTATGAAAGTCGGTGGTAGAGCACGGCGAGATAGGTTCAACGGCGCGTCGCGGAGGGGAAGGGGTTCGATATCGCGGCGGCCGGCTACCGATAGCAGTCACGAAAGAGGTAGCGCTGTTCATCGTGAAAAGCGGGAAGGGAAGTGAAGAGCGAGCGGGTTATGAGGGGTCGGGGAGAGAAATGACCGCGGAGGTGACGAGAGGTGCTGCGGCAAGCAGATGCAAAAGCGGAGGGGTAGTCAACCACACGGGCTAGAGAAGGGCCGCCGCAAGTGAAAAGAAAGTCATTCCTGGCAGGATGACTAACGCAAAGAAAGCAATGAGATGAAATCGGAATCGGAAGAGAAGGCAGGGCGCTGTAAAAGGGGACGGGGAGGTTGACGGAGGAGAGTCGCACGGCGGAGCGCTGAGGTTGAGGGGGGCAAGAAGTTCGAGAGTCTCTCCCTCTCCCGGCTCGTCCAGCACCGAGGACAGAGCGACGGAGGCAGACAAGAGGGAGAAAAGACAAATTGATCGAGTCTTGCGAGCTCGAGTGATCTCCGGATGACAGAGCCACCGGATTGCAAGTAACGAAGAAGAAATTGAGACTGGAGGATGAGAGATTGAGAGGGGGCAGCCAAAGGAGGAGCGCGAAGGGAAGAGGTCCTGTGATTGCCTCAGGCATCAAGTTGTTTGCGGAAGATACCCTCGAAGGCATGGCCTTGCCAGGCAGTGACTGACAAAATACTTCATCAGGTTGATGTTCGCCATGGTTCCTTTCTCCAAATCCAAGTATTTACCGGAGACTGAGTCTTCTTCAAGAGCTGTTTGGAAGAGTTATTGTTTGTATGTACTGGAGGCTCAAACGACTAGTCTCAAATAGGAAACGAAGGCTCTCCTCCGAACCTCGCGACCAACTCTCGAGTCGTCTCTTTCAAGTTCTCCTCCTTCTCTCCCTCTACTTTCTCCTTCTCTCCTTCTTTCTCATCTGAACAATCTCAAGCCCCATCTGGGTTTTGGACTCATATAACTACCTGTCTAGTATCCCACTTTTCTGACACCTTTTTGCCTGAGGATGAGCCGGAAGCTCGCCCCCGAAGCCAATCGGTAAGTCTCAAGCATACCCCTCCCGAGTCAATAGAGACCCTCCGATAAGGACGATCGGACGTGTGCCTATGCAGTCCGCTGTCATTGATGAAGCTGGTTTCTGGGTTTAGAGTCAGGTACTAACTTGATTTAGGATTCTCTTTGTCAAGAACCTCAAGTATGCCTACATTTCCCCAAGTCGTCTCCGCCGCTTCAACGTTGCTGCTACCATCGCTTTCGGTTGAGATGCTAATCGAAATATAGCTACAACGTAACTGCAGAGCAACTGTTCGACCTCTTCGGAAAATTCGGACCCATTCGGTATGCCATCGTCCAGCAACAGGCTACTCTTATATTTCCTTCTAGCGCGCTAATCGCATCTTTTATTCTCTAGACAAATACGTCAAGGCATCGCAAACAACTCCAAGGGCACTGCTTTTGTGGTCTACGAAGACGTTCACGACGCCAAACAGGCATGCGATAAACTCAATGGATTCAATTTCCAGAACAGATATCTTGTCGGTACGTTTTTGGTCTGGTTCTCGGACGCCTTAGTATCCAGATGGAGAGGGTTACTGACTTTTCATCCTCACGTAGTCTTATATCACCAGCCGGAGAAAATGCTTAGGTCGAAGGAGGACTTGGCGGAAAGGCAAGAAAATCTGGAACGGCTCAAACAGCAGCATGGTATAGAATGATGTGACGATTTTCTTTTCATCGCTTGCTCCACATGTCCTCTGCTTCCGGTGCAAGACATTAGGATGCGCGCTATCTTTGGTCGGATGCGGGGTTTACGGCGTTTTATTGATGTTTCTCACTCATATGGGTCCATGGGTTTTGAGTGTTGCTGGCAGGTAGATTGACACGCTTCTCTGGCTTTGCTCCAGAGATAGGATGGGATATTTTCCAGGCTGAGATCAGTTATGTTATACCGCTCAGTTTATGTTATCAATATAAGCATATCGACTGCCGGCCGCTTTGAATGGTACGGCGAACCTAAGACATGGCAAACCAAGGTCTACAGTCTTCTTGTAAGAACATGCTGCTATGATGGTACTAGAATTGGTTCGCTTGGTCTTTTGGCGGATTGAAACGCGAGGATGACTCTTTGATCTACTTAACCTAAGTTTAATATTAGCTCAGTGCACCAATACTACCTAGCAGCCTTATCTACGGAGACGGAACACCATGTAGAATTGTAGATAAAGGTATGTTCTTAACGTTGAATTGGTATCCACTCCTGCACATCAGCATGTTGGGAAACTTGAAACCAAGTTGCCAATCACTCCGGCCCACAACTGAGGCTCTATTTATGGTTTGATTCAGTGAGATGAAACGGCAAAAAGTAAGTATAGTTCAACAGATTGCTGTTGCTTCCATCGAAGCCTGAAGGTCATCATCCATAAACCCTGACGAGAAAGTGATTTGTCACCACACACGGTAGAACACGAAACATTTAATTTCTCACAAGAGTTCAAGCCGTATCCACTAGGATGGATTATTGAGAACCCATTATTAGATTGAGTCGACATTGTTAATGAGTCCTCAAGTTCAGGGTCTAAGCACGCTAACCAAATTAGGCAGTAGTGGTCACAGCCCGCGCCTCTGCGGGGAGGCAGTGTCAACCAACTTTCAAGGCTCAAATATCCTCAAAGCTCTCACTATTAGCTGGCTCAGGGCTCCTTGCTGGCACGAGGGTCCTTTCTTCTTCATCTTCGCTCATCCCAACTTTGCTTGTCATCACCTCCCCATTTCAGAAACTTTCATTCTTCTAGCTTTCCCCAATATATGCGCGTCATCCTCTCACCCGTCTCGCATGACATAACTAACCGCCGACACCATATCAACCTCACCCATCGCACCCTGTCTCATCCTCTTCATCTCAACAGTCATCTCGCCGGCACGGCCTGCTCACAAGCAAAAGCAGCGCCATATTGGCCATGGCTTTTCCATCTACTCAATCACTACTCGCAGTCCTCCTAGTCTTCGCGGCCCTCAACATCGGTGTAAACGCCTCGGTTTATGCAACTAGCGCCATTGCAACTCCATCGCCAGCGGCGTCAACACCGATGTCTACTTCATATTCTGCAACGGACCCAGATTCGCCCGGTGACGATGAGGATAACGGGGAATGCAAGCTTCTCGGGCCATTCTCACTCCTTGTGCAAGCGTCACTAGGCTTGTTGGCTCTTTTATCACTAGTCTACAAGCGATGGAGAGAGCGACCTCAACGACCAGTGAAGGTGTGGGCGTTCGATGCGTCAAAACAAGTCTTTGGCTCGTCCATGCTGCATCTTCTAAATCTGGTCATGTCCTTGTTCTCCGCTGGTCAGTTCGAAATCACAAGTAAATACAAACCGAATCCATGCTCTTTTTACCTTCTGAATCTGGGAATCGATGTGAGCTACTCTTTTCCCCTAGCTTTGACAAAGTCGTTTTAGAATGACCGTTAACATCTAATCTATCAGACCACACTCGGAATTCCAATCCTCATCTTCATTCTTCATTTTCTGAACCGCTTGGCAGTATATACCCCTCTCTCGAATCCTCCAGAGTCGATTGAGTCCGGAAACTACGGCGAGCCACCTCGAGTTGCATGGTGGTTTAAACAGTCTGTGATATACTTCATGGGTCTTTTAGGGATGAAGATATGCGTCTTCTTCCTCATTCAGATGGTACCACTCATTGTCAAGGTTGGCGATTGGGCCTTGCGATGGACAGAAGGCAACACCGCTGTCCAGATTATTTTTGTCATGCTTCTTTTCCCCGTCATCATGAACGCGATACAGTATTATATTATCGACATCTTTATCAAGAAACCGCTTTCTCCCGCTCACGATAACCTGGAAGACCAAAGTGCCGCGGATGACAGTGATGACCGCCATGCATTATTAGGGGGATTGGATGACGACGATGCATCAGATAGTGATACTGCAAGCCAGAATGGCCGAGTGGCCATGCATAGCCCCTCGCATTCTAAAGAAGTTTTGAATCGATTAGGTTCTCCCGAATCGAATACGGTGAACTCTTCGGGGTCCGGGTCGACAACAACCTTCAACAGCCCTGCTGAATACGAAGACATGGCGTCCTCTACGAAAATAAACGTGCAAACGAAAAATCCTTGATGACCTCTTCTATGGAGTTCTGTGTTGGTGTACACTAGTTCTCCGTCCTCCCATATTTGTATCCGGTTACTTACTGCACTTGTACACAATATACTCGAAGCATCGAAATATGTATTCTGCGCTCAACGTAGCCCTAAGGCTAGTAACTTGAGGGAAAGATCTGGTGCCTCAGGCGCACAACTTGTGTATACACCGCTATATACACCGCCTTAATCTGCCGACTGGAAGAAAATATTTTGTCGGCTTCAGGCTCAGTCCCTCCGCAACAACACCTGAACGACGGCCATTCGGTTAGTCAGTTTTTTCCGTTTCTGTCAAAGTCACCGTGCTTTCATTAATTGTGATCTTGAGTTTGCTCTTCATATTTTATCTCTTCGAGAATTAACTATCCCAATGCCTAAAACAGCGCTCAAAGAAAAGAAACCCCGCGAGGAGAAAGTTGCGGAGAAAGATGAGGCCGAGAAGAAGCTAGAAAATCTACTCTTTGGTGATGGCGATGGATTCCAGAGCACATTGAAGGACGGGCAAGATTTGGATGCGCTAGCTCTTACGACCATCTCCGACGAGAGCGGAAATGAGGCGGAGGAACATGAAGACGAGAATTTGGAAGATCTGGCTGATGACGATGTACGAACCAAAATCATGTCCCACAAAGGCACAAGCTGACATTATCTGTGTAGCTTTTCTTCCTTGACTCTGGCGCCGACCCGGTGTCCACAGAGCTCGAGTCTCCTGCTACCCCGGCCGAAGAAGACGAGGAATTGGACGCGCTTCCGGCGGTTTGGCACGATAGCGACGATGAACGCATAACAGTTTCCCTTGCCGGTAACAACAGGTTGAGAAAGCTTCGTGTTGCTGAATCGGAGGATGTCATCAGCGGCAAAGAGTACATTCGGCGGCTGCGCAGACAGTATTTGCAACTGCATCCGACGCCCGACTGGGCCAACCCGATGGCGAACAAGCAGGTGAATGAAGACGAAGATGACTCTGATCGTGTAGAAGAGATGGATACAGATGAGGAGGGGATGATGTTTACGCAGCCACTAGCGAAGCTTCTGCAAAGCGTTGACTTTACGAAGATGGAAACGCAGGGTCCGACGGGTGGAAGGCCAAAGCTGCGAAAGGAAGTTGTTGGCATTCAACGACTAAAGGATATCGGAAAGGACCAGCCGGTAAGAACATATACCATTATCTCTTTTCACCACTGACATGAAACCACACAGTCTGCCGTAACCTCCCTCACCTTCCACCCTCACCACCCCCTACTCCTCTCCTCGGGCCCTTCATCAACTCTCTTCATCCACCACCTCGCTCCGGACGCCCCAGCACCCAACCCCCTCCTCACATCCCTTCACATCCGCCAAACCCCCATCGCGACTTCGGCATTTTCCTCGCCCTCCGGCAATCAGATCTACGCTTCCGGCCGCCGCCGCTACTTCCACATCTGGGATTTGAACACTGGCAAGGTCGACAAGATCAACGGCTCTGCCGACCGCCGCGAGGAGCAAAAGTCCATGGAACGTTTCAAGCTCTCCCCATGTGGCCGCTACATCGGTCTCGTCGGTTCAACTCGCAAGGGCGGGGGCGTAATCAACATTCACAACACTGGCACCGCACAATGGGTCGCCCAGGTCCGCGTTGACGGCCGCGGCGGCGTCGCAGACTTCTCCTGGTGGCGCAACGGCGACGGAATGACAGTCTCCAACCTCAACGGCGAAGTCTCCGAATGGGACGGCTCTCTTAATCGCATCGTCGCACGCTGGAAGGACGCCGGCGGCGTAGGCACCACCGTCCTCCGTCTCGGCGGCGAACTCGACCAATCCTCATCATCATCTCTCGGTCCCGACCGCTGGGTCGCAATTGGGAGTAAATCCGGCATTGTAAACATCTACGACCGCACTGCGTGGACCTCATCCTCTATCCCTGCAAACCCCTACCCAGTCCGCGCCCTAGACCAGCTTCTCAACCCGATATCTCAGATCGAATTCGCCCCCGACGGGCAATTCCTCGCTATAGCCAGCGAGACCAAGAAGGATGCGCTGCGTCTCGTGCATCTTCCGTCTGCGACGGTGTACAGGAACTGGCCGACGCAGAGTACGCCCTTAGGACGCGTTACCTCTGTAGCTATTTCGCCGAATTCGGAATATCTGGCTGTTGGGAATGATCGGGGACGGATTCGGTGTTGGCAAATTCAAGGGTAGATTTATATTATCATGTTTATATCGAAAATTATTTGGAAGGCACCGGTTATATGAATTCAAAATAGAGTTTTGTTGGACCATACTGGTTTATTTACTAGGTGGCATGATAGGGAATGTGCATATTGCCTAACATGTCTAACCCATGTCTATGACTTTTTCCCAACTGCAGGCAAAGGCTGAATCATGAAGCCGCGCATATCTACTCCCTATATACTATACTTTATGTAGTCTCACATATTGCAGGCAGAACCAAATCCCATATCACAGACAAGTCCAACCAATCGATATCCGAAACAGCGCCTTTCCCTAATTCATTGCGTGTGCGTGTACCAAATCAGCACAGAGACTTCATTTCCTGAGCGTTGCGGATACCGGCGAGGTTACCGGCGCGAACGCGCTTCAGGGTCAAGGCGGCGATGAGGGCTGCGCCGACACCAGATCCATCCTCGGCAGCTAGAATGCTGACCTTGTCCTCCTCGGTAGGGGCCCAGTCGAGAATCTCGCGCAGAGCCTGAGCTCCGCGGGCCTTGAAGTGGGGGTATTTGGTGAAGACAGAGCCGTCGGCGCCCACGTGGCAGGACTCCATGTTTTTCTTCTTGCAGATAGCGGCGACACCGCATGCGGAGATGCGGGCAGCACGGGTACCGATCAACTCAGCCAGACGGCGCATCAACTCGAGCTCAGTGCGGGTGGCCGTGATCTTGAGGTGAGTCTGGACCATATCCGCGGTTTGCGCCAAGTTCTCGAAGGGGTCTTCCTCGATCCCGGCGAGGAAGGACGAGTCGAGCAAGTATGGCCTCTGCAGCTGTGATGTATCCTGGTTCTGGAAGATAAGACCGCTGTGGGTGTCCAAAAGATCCACCAGGGCCAGGCGGAAGATTTCACCCAGATACAGACCGGCGGTCATCTTTTCGAAAGCCTGTTGGCCGGGACGGGGTGAGTCGCGGTCAATGATGTGGTCGTATTTAGTGAGGGGAAGGACGATGTGCTCGTTATCGAAGGCACCATACTCGCAGTTGATTGCAACGGGCATGTCCGGGGGTAGGTTCATGTGGGCCAACTTGGGAATGGAGCCAGCGTCCTCCATGTATGCGGCGTTGACACCGGTGCCGAAAATACAACCAATCTTGACTTCGGTGTCAGTGTAGGCCGAGGCGATCATGGTTCCGGTGGTATCGTTGATCAAAGCAGCGACCTTGATTGGGAGTCCCTGTAATTCAGTTAATATCCGGACACTTGATTGAAGGATGAATGACCCGTACTCGGTCCTTGAACTTCTTTTCGAGAGGAGGAACGACATCTTGGCCCTCAACTCCGTCAATGTCAAAGCCCTTGGTCCAGCGTTGAAGGACACCGTGATCAATGTAATCTTGAGTGGCAGGATAGGAGAAGGTGAATCCTAATGGCAGGTTGGAAAGCTGCTCGTTCTCGTGGTGGAAATGGATGAATTGTTCAACACAGTCGACGACGTATTCCCATAGCTCCTCCGCAGTGCCGGACTTGAGTTCCTCGGGCATTCGGTACTTGGATTGAATGATATCGAAAGCACCTTTTTCTTTGGTCAGGGTGATTTCGCAAACACGTAGGTTGGTACCGCCCATGTCGAGGGCCAAGAAGGTTCCCTGTTCGTTTCCGTCCGGGAAGCCCATCACCCATGTGACGTTCATAGGCTGAATAATTAGATAGTGCGCCATGCAGCTCGCCAGACAGGATACTTACAATGTTGCCACCCTCGACACTGAGACCTGAAGGCACAATTCAGTCAGTGACGATCCCAAGTTTTTTTTTTTTTTTAGTTTACGTCACTCACCCTTCTCCAGTTCCTTGACGAAGTGGTCGACGATTTGCTTGAGCTTTGCGGTGTCGACCTTGAAGACCTCCTCAAATACCCTGATTTGCTCTAGGAGGTCCTGGGGCATGTCCGTCATGGACCCTAGGAGACATGATTAGGGATGGACTCAAGGAGGACAGGAGCGGTGACGTACCCCTACGGGAGGGAGTGCGTTTGGGACCAGTGCCGACCATTTTGTTGGGATTTTATAATATGGATGCAGTAGTTCTAGGGGGGAGAGGGTGATTGAGAGATCTAAGAGGGGAGAGAGAGCAAAGAAAGCTGGAGAAGAGACGATGAAGAAAGCGTGACGATAGAAGAATAAAGTGGGGGAATTTCTGAGGGCCTCGACTTGAACCCCACAATCTCACCGGTTTATTATTTGGGATCATCACTAAACTTGGTATAATCATTATCAATTTACTAATCTAGTCTAGATACCAGATTTGCTTTTTTGACTCTGGTGTACCATATCGCGGTGTGTATTGCAATCGACCTGTCACAGCCAAGGGTTAGCTTGTCACTAGTACTGTAGCTACAGCTGAGCTCTATGCAGCTTATCAACACCATCTATACTCCGGAGTGGTCCCATACAACCGAATGTATACATACGACGCCTCAACCAGACATACGAAGCTTAGCTTGTAATAAGCTCTGCCGGACGTCGTCTGTTCCATTCCTTGCGATACCCCCTCACGGATCATGGATTTAGACTCCAAATCACATGAGGATGACCACCGCAAAGATACTTTCAACTTCATATTAGGAACCGATTGAGTTTCTCTTCCTCTTTATCACTACCCTGGTATCAAGCATCTACGATGTTCAAGCACCTCATATCCTTCTTGGCTCTGGTCCTACCAGCCCTAGTCGCTGCCACCACCGAGTCTTCCATCCTAGCCCGCCTCCTCCAACTCGACCTCGGTCTCAAACAGACCTTGATCCTTCTCGACCTCATGGGCGAAGACCCTGTCCATGTAACTGCCGGTGTAAGACTTCCTACGCGATTATGTGTACACATATTAAGTGTCCTGCGAGCAGGACCTCATCAACTCCTTCACCATTACCACATCTCAGGGTGGCAACACCCTTGAACAAGAGTTCTATGCTCCATGTATTGACTCAACTCAGCTCGTCCTCTGCCAGGCGTATCATTTGGTATTTTTGTCCTTCTTCCGTGATAATGAGGTACATGTATACTGAGTAAAACAGTTCGTCATAACGAGCATCTCACTGTTCGGTGAACTCGTCGATGAAGCTCACGACTTGAAGAAGGACGAGCGAAGTGGCCTCCAGGATGGATTCAACTGGATCTATAACGAGAATGCGGTACATGAAGACCCTGTCCACGATGAAGGGGTATACTGACGAGTCCTAGGTCTTCGTAGCAAAAGTCGCTCCCCTCGGCCTTCCTCTCTGTCTTGATAGCATCACGCTCGACGACTCGGCTTTCAATGCGGCCCTTTTAAAGGCGTTTAATGCGCTTGACCCGACAACAGCTACCTCATAGTACACACAGTAACTCAGGAATTGTAATCCGATTTCTTGATCTTTGTCTTATCTACTCATACCTCATTATGTGATCGTATTTATCATCTAAAAGTAGCAGAGTAACTCCAAACACCTGCTGACGCCTGCATATTCAACCTTAGTCCTCTTTTTGGGCCAGATGCGGGAAAACATGCGTTAACCCCGTGACCCCATTACTCCCCGGTGAAATACGGGCGTCACCATCTAGACGCTGCCAGACCCGTTTCTGGTAAGCGTCGGAGATTTCTAATGTCTTGTCTACCTCCGCGGTCAAGTGGCTGATCTCATTCTCAAGCCGCTCTTCGCGCGTCGAAGGAGGCGCTAATTCTTCTTCTCGTGACTTTTTATTGGGATTGACCTCTTCCCATAGGTGTATGAGTTCCTTCTCCCATCCCAATGCGCGAGCAAGTTTCAGCACCCCGTCATCACAGTCACCAATGACGAGGACATCGTCCGGGCGGGACCCCAGACCCCCGACACGCTCCCGGTTGATGAGCACACGCGGGATACCGTCTTTGCAGAACGACGGAAGGCTAGCAAATGGTTGCACTTGAAGACTTGTGCCCATGACAATACACAAGTCCGCCTCCTCAGGGAGCGTCCGGTTGTCGAAGAACGACCCTGGCAAGGCCTCACCAAAGAAAACAATATCAGGCTTCACGAGTCCACGACACTCAGAACAATGGGGAACCTCCGCCTTCTCAATCGCTTTCTTCATTAAATCGTCCGGATACACCGCCTTGCAGTCGATGCAACGCTGCGTTGCAAAACTCCCATGCGCTTCGACAATCAGCTCCCCCGGTACGCCAGCCAGTCGCTCCAGACAGTCGATGTTCTGCGTGAAGTGTTTTAAAAGCATGCCCTTCTCGTAGAGTAGCCTCACAAATACATGCGCGATCGTAGGTCTGTATTGTCCTGGTGCCAGCTCCCGCGCCAAAGCGTAGAACGGCTTCGGGTTCTCTCTGAAGAAGCTGATGTCGAACACCGCTTCGGGTTCGGGTAGGTCCAGATGGATAAGGCTGGAGTAGATGCCAGTATCTGGAGATCGGAAGTCAGGAATGCCCGCCGATGTACTAATACCTGCTCCAACCTAGAACATCCCAGCGTTAGCTTTTGAATTTAAGCGGGGGAGGGGCAGTCTTGCGAAACAGTGAAACATACCATCACCACAATCCGCCGCACATTTTTCTCGTTGATATATCTTGCAAGCGCACCGACTGTGCGCGCTTGTAGCACCGATGGAGGTGTACTCTCATCTACCATGGTAGACGATTCGTTGCCCATCCTGCGAGGCAAACGGCCAGACTTGGGCCTAGCGTTTTGGTGTCTGGCTCTGCGGCGCCGCCCAATTGTGACGGTGAATGGGTAGGATAGTAAATATATAATATTAGTTCGTAATTATGAGATACAGATCCGTCAGGGTAGTCGATTTGTAAAGTTATCAGAAAAGAGAGATATCTTTCAGTATGACGTTAAATTCCGCCTGATCGCGAAATCTGCCTGAGGCACCACAAGTTCTGTGCTCTGATCAATAGAATTTATCTCGATGTTCACGGCGTTAATTATGTTGATGGCATAATCTCAAGCAAAATAGCCCTTCTCTATCTATCTATGTAATAAAACAGCTACAGCATCAAATGCTGTCATCCAGACATGAAAATTCCATCTCACCGCCTTAGCTTCTGCCACATCGCCAGTTCCTCAACAATCGCGGACTTCCCCAAAATCCCTCTCATCGTTGACATCACAGCTCAGCCTCAATTGCTGGAGCCACCGGAGAATGTCCATTCCTACGCCCGCCGTCATTAATGGACACTCGGTGACTCCTTCGCCGCCTACAGAAGAGCCGACCTCCTCGCCCTCCGACATCTACAATGCCACCTCCGTCGCCGACATCAAGGCCACCTTGACCCAGCTGCATGAACAAGAAACCACAGTAACAGCCCGTCTTGACGCCCTTGTCGCCTCGCAGAAGGATTTCTCTCGAGAACTAGGCCGACTGGACCTCCTCCGCGCACATCTCGGCTCCCAGACCAGCACAACGCGAGCAATAAGCCATGGCATGCTTTCCGGTGCCGCCGCAACCGCAGACCGCATCTCAAGTGCCGTCCGGCGCTTGGACCTGGAGCAGTCCAGGGTAAAATCAACCTTGGAAATGGTAGAGCAGGTCTCGGAATTGAAAGCGTGCGTTCTAGGTGTGGCAGGCTCAATGGGAGCCCCACAGGACTGGGAGACAGCAGCTAGTTATCTGAAACGGGCGTCCGATGTGCCTGGTGAAGTGGTTCAGGGCTCTTTTGCCGCGGAAATGGTACCTACGGCAGAGGTTCCGGATCCACCAAACGTTACGCTGGACAATGCGGCCGAGTCACTGTGTGGGCTGTTTCTGCGCGAGTTTGACAAGGCAGTCAAGGAGAGCAATGGGGCCAAGATTACACGCTTCTTCAAGCTGTTCCCTTTGATCGGCCGCTCGGATGTAGGGTTGGACGTCTATGGGCGATATGTCTGCCAGGGTGTGGCGGCAAAGGCGCGGTCGAATCTCAATACGGCGACTGGGCAGAAGGATGGTTTCTTCTATGCAAATACCCTGACCAAGCTCTTCGAGCATATTGCGCAGATCATTGACGGCCACGGAGGGCTGGTTGAACGTCACTACGGGCCCCGCAAAATGAATAGGGTCATCGAGCGTTTGCAAGTGGAGGCGGATGTTCAAGGCGGTATTGTTCTAGACACCTGGAGTGATGAGCGGCATATCGACCGGAAACTCATGGATATTAAATCGTATGCATTCACATTTCTAGTCCAAAGCTTTCTTCCGCCGCAACGTACCACGACACCACGTTCGAACTCTCCTGGCACTCGCGATGGGGCTGCAGAGGATGAGGGAGTGGACATGAAGGAGATTGATGGGTTGCTGAACGAGATGACAATCATGTTGGGGCGGTGGTCTCTATATTGTCGATTTCTAATTGAAACCTGCAATGTATGCTTCTCTTTCCTTGTACAGTTCAAGGCCCAATCTAACTGATTTCAGCCCAGCGAAGATGAGTTCAAGAAACCCCAGTTTTTGGAGGAGTCGACGCTTTCAAGGAAGATTGGGGACCGCTTGGTATCGCCCTTTAATACCATGACAACCTTTTTCTTTCGGCGATCAGTCGAGAAGGCTTTCCAGCTTGATGAACAGCCCTCTGGCTTAACTCTGAACCCACAGCGGCCATTGAAGGCCGACCCGCCGCATATCACATCCGCGGTGGACGATATCATGTACATTGTCAACAAAGTTCTACAGCAGTCTCTTGCCACGTCGCAGATCGCTGTTGTTACCAGCGTCGTCCCAACTCTATCACGCGTGCTCGGTTCCGACTTTATCGGGATGACCCAGCGCAAAATGCGCGACGAGTGCTACCCCCGTGCCACTCACCAGGGCGCTCCGCCACCAGAGCACATTGTCATCTCCTTCCTAGTCCTTATGAACAACCTCGACGTAGCAGTTGACTACGTCCGCCGCATCATTCAAAACTTCACCGAGGCCAAAAAGACCGTTGCCGGACCCGACGGCCAACTCGAAGAAACGGACCAACTCCGTTCCCTCTTCCCCTCCCCCGCCGATGCAACCCTCGTATCCCAAATCTTGACCTCTCTCTCCGCCAGTTTTGAAGCAAAAGTCACCGATCTCCTCACCGACGGCATCCAAGTCGTCTTCAACAATATTATCAAACACCGGCTCCGCCCCGTCCTCTCTGACGCCTTCCGCGACATTGAATACCAGCCCTCTTCCGACGCCGCCCCGCTAACAACCTACCAATCCGATCTCGACTCTGACGAACCCTCATCACCTCCAGACAACCACGACCCAGATACCTTCCCCTCTGAACTCGTCCGTCCCCGCTTTCAAACCGCCTGGGCCGACCTCCTCACCCCAGTCTCACGAATTCTCACGCCCCAAACCTTCGATCGCCTCCTAAACACAACAACCGCCTATCTCTCCCGGCTTCTCGAAAAACGTCTCTGGGCCTACAACGGCCGTGTTAACGCCCTCGGCGCAACCAGACTTGAGCGTGACATCTCCGGTCTTGTCAGCGCCGCCGTGGACATCGCCGGATCCGGCGCCGGCGCGTCAGGTCGCTACAGGCACCGCGAGACATTCGGTAAATGCCTCCAGATGGTTCTTGTCATGGGCATGGATGACGATGAATGGGATGATGTAGTTCGGGGTGGCGAGACAGGGGATGTGCTTGATCGGTTGAGTGGGGAGGAGAGGAAGAGGGTTCGAAGCATTGTTAGACGGTAGACTTTCCTCCTTCCTCCCCTTACTTACCGTTGCATATGGAGTCCTAAATTTTATTTCTCTAAAACGTTATTGTGTACACAAAAATAGAATCCGTGTATCTTTCACGGTTGCAGTGCCTTTTGGTCTTCTGTTAGGTGTATACTTTTCGTGTAGACACGCATGCTCTGATCTACTTCACACTTCCGAGATAGTATGATCGTCAAGAAGGCTTGAATTAGACCAGCTAGAATCGTCCCGAGTCGTACATCGTACTTACGCCAGACCAGTCACGTATATTGTCAGTCACGGTAGGATTTACGAGTACTTGATACGTTAGCTAGTTACTAGATCTTTGGGAATATTTATTCTAAGCTCTACGGAGTATGTGGTTGAGAAAGAGTCAAATCAGCAGAGATGTAGAAAGAGAAAACCTCATTCTAATATTAGTCTAGTATATACAGTTTATACAAGCCAAGGATATATACATATATCATCCGAGATCCAGACCTGAGTTCCATTTCTCAGGACGCTCAAAGTAGGACTGGAAAACAAAAGAGAACAGAAGTTTATATAGGCAGGGGCAAAAGGTGACAAAAAGAGAGGAAACGCACGCCTGCTGAACTGAACAAAACAGAATATAGAACAGATGGAAGAAGCTCGGTCTAACAAATTAGGTATTGTAGGCAGATGGCTCAGCCAAGGGGGTGGGAGAGAAAAAAAAAAAAAACAGAAGTGGATATCTTGGGCAGCAACAGAAAAGAAAAGGCTAGAAAATCGGAAGTGAGGCTGAGGCATGATCTACGAGGCCGGAGCAACCTTCTCAGAGTCGGTTGGGACCGGAGCCTGTCGTTGGGCTTCATCCTTGACGTTGATCTCTTGAATGGCCGAGATTTCGCTTCCGCGGCTGTTGGACCCACCGGTGGGGGCTTGGCCGTCGAGCATCATGTCGCTGTGTTCGTTGATGCCATAGCGAGCGGCGGCGGGAACCTCGTGGCCCTCTTCGTGCTGCTCGTGCTTTTGAGGGGTCCAGGCGAGGTAATCGCGGCGGACCTCGACGTAGTCGTAGGCAAATTCGCCTAGCTGGTCGTCATCCATACCGAGGAGCTCGGCTTCTTCAGAGGCGCGGAGCTTCAGGCCGGGGATGGCGTTGATGGCATAGGCAATGATGGCGGAGACGACGAAGCAGTAGGCGGAGCAGGCGACAATGAAGGCAATTTGAATGTACAGCTGCTTATAGTTGTGGATGAGCCAGCCGCCCATTCCAGATCCGGTGTTGACTCCGTCGAGACCAACAATGGCGTCGGTGGCGAAGAGAGCATTGAAGATGAGACCGACGATGCCGGCGACACCGTGCTCAGCGAACACATCCATGGAGTCATCAATGCGAATCCAGTATTTCACTGCGCAAGTCAGTATAAGGACAATTTAGGAAAGATAGGAGGAACGCACCCTTTGTTGCGTAGTTGCACACGATACCGGTAACGATACCAAGGATAACGCTAGCCCAGGGAGGAATGAATCCGGAGGCAGGAGTGGCAGCGACGAGTCCAGAAATAGTACCAGAGCACCATCCGACCATAGACCACTTGCGGGCCAAGCGCCAGTCGAGAACCACCCAGCTAATGGCGGCAAAGGCAGCAGTCAAATTTGTATTCCAGCATGCCATTACAGCACGCATGTTGGCGCCGAAAGACGAGCCGCCGTTAAATCCAAGCCATCCAAACCAGAGAAAGACGGTTCCGAGAAGAATGAGGGAGACGTTGTGAGGGCGGAAGTTGAGCATCATACGCTCCTGGCGACGACCGAGAACCATGGAGTAGGCGAGAGCCGAAAGACCGGAGCAAATTTCAACGGGTCCGCCACCAGCATAATCCAGCACACCGTATTTGAAAGCCCAACCGTTAACGTTCCAGGTCCAGCATGCGATGGGGCAATAGACGATTGTAGCCCAGACGAAGGTGAAAACCATGGCGGGGAGCAAGCGACCACGCTCAGCGACAGCTCCCATGATAATAGCAGCCGTAACTCCGCAGAATTGCATCTGAACTAGTCAGCTAAAATGACCGAGGGCAGAGCGCGGGCAAAATACCTGGTAGAAGGCATAAAGAAGGTTAGGAACCAGAGGAGAACCAGGACTGGGATCAGCCAGGACCTTCATCAAGCCAAAGTTGCGCAAG
This sequence comes from Aspergillus kassunensis, assembly GCA_027569205.1. Taxonomy (NCBI): domain Eukaryota; kingdom Fungi; phylum Ascomycota; class Eurotiomycetes; order Eurotiales; family Aspergillaceae; genus Aspergillus; species Aspergillus kassunensis. The sequence goes on from JAPDEQ010000054.1 coordinate 54,602, forward strand.
TTTCCAATGTATCCATTTGTAGCGGAGGGAGAGAAGGCGAGCGAGTAACCCCAGAAGTACCATTGGAATGTAACGACACACATGGAACCCATGCAAGCCCAGATCATACTGAGCGCAGACTTGCGACGAGCGAGACCGGAGTAGAGGAAACCGAGACCGGGAATCATGAGCATGACCATAGCGGAGGCGACAATGATGTAGGCCTGGTCACCGGCCTGGAACCATTTGTTCAAGTTCTCCGTCCCTACACAGGGTCAATTAGAAGTGTTCAGTCTTCAGGCGGTCGAGACGAGAGTACATACTGGAATCTCCGCCCAAGCCATTTGTAGCGAGATTAGAGAAGTCCGAAGGAGCGCCCGTCCAGTTGTAGGAGGCGTACTCCGGGAGGAACTGAGAAGTGCCTTCGGCGGCCATGGTTGCGGAAGAAATTGAATGTGAGGTGAAACGTGCTTGTCAACCCTCGATCAACGGGGGGCTCGATATCTTCAGGATAGTGAAGAATCAAGAAACAAGACAGACGTCCACAGAGTGTGGAGAAGAAGCCGCCACGGGCGGAGGGCTTGATATATAAAAGAAGAGCCAAGAATGGTTCTGGAAGAGTAAGCCGGTGGATAAAGACGAAAGATACAGAAAAGATAGTGAGCAATCGAATAACTAATTGATATTTCTGCGATCGACCGAGACGGCGAGTGGACCCGATCCAGAGTTGAGAATAATCGAAATTATTCCCAAAGCTTCAGCTAGTTTGGAGCTGATGTTTCAACTGCAGTCCGATTTGGCGTCTGCAGAAAAAGCAAGTTCGCGTGGGAGAGTCGAGGGATCCGAGAGACGCGCCGTAATTGATAACATCTCTTCAAATTGGATAAAGATCTTATATCATTATCCGTGGCAACTTGTGGCAAACAGATGTCCTCTTCATTCCTCCGTTACCTAGGCTGATCAGTATGGATCATGGAGCACTCTAACAGAGCATCCTTGACAAGCTGACAGACACGGCCAGTGAATGTCTTGCATTGAGTGATGACGCTCAAGAGTCATCACCCAGCGAGTTCAGGATCCATTGGCTATCGAATTGACACCCATTCACGGATGTCATTGTCATTGTCTTTTCGATATCGAAGCCAAGATGACTTGGCAGCTGCTCAAAGTCCGAAACCGCTCTCAATTCGCCGTCGCCTCGCGAGGAATTGCTACTATTTATGCTCAAATCCTTCTCCAACTTTTCTATGCTTTTAATCTATCTTGATAAGTCAACGATAACTGCTGTATCTATGAGCCGTCAGCTTCAATCCTGCTCGACTCCAAAAAGTTCTGTGCATCAATACTTGTAGGCAAGACTTCAAAACAGGTATGCAATTCTCTCAGGTAACGCGGTTGTGATTTGCTATAGGGCAAAGATAAGGTCTCGCCGCCACAGTGGGGCTTCCTATCTTGGCTAAACTTTTTCTGGACGAGCTCAATGATAAGGATGTTCCTGCCCAATGAAAACTCTGGTAAGCAAGGGTCTTCCCCTGCCTTTTTTCCTGATTTTCCCGACATCCCGCCAGAATGTCGGGCAGACTAGGAGCAATAACTCGTGATCGGAGTGCTTTCGCCCGGAGAACCTGTTTCAACTTCATGGTCTCGTGTCCATTCTGTGCATATGTAGAATTAGATATGGAGTGCTCCGTACATACCTGTCTTGGCATTAATCAAGAAAACACGAGTCTGCGCCGTGCGGTCTTCATCCCGGGATTTGGACTTTATTCTGTTCAATCGGAGCCACCCTCGGCCATGCCGTTAGGAGGCAATCTCCAGATAAACAAGCGATCTGATGTGGATGGATATGAAATCCATGATTATGGCTGCACTCCAGACTCCGCACGTGGAATCATCCCATCAACCTGGTTACACTACTCCGAGAGGCTTGCCTTAGCCTACTGTATTCAACGCTCCATTTTCAACTTCCCGGTCTTCCTTCAGCTTCCAAATTCCAAGCCCCAGGCTGCAGCTGGTGCAGTTCAACCACCCCACGGGACTTTTGCGATGATCGATCTGATCCTGTGGACCACCACTGGACCGCCCAGACTCCACGCCTTATCTAGACTTTTTGGAGATTGTACCTGCAGCCATGAGAGGCTGAGAGATGGCTCCATTCATGCGGGGTGACCGTGGATGAGCCTCAGCCTCAGTCTCTTTACTCCGTACCGATCTCGCTTCTCTTAGCTCGATCCGTGTCTGTCCATGCTCAATAGTCCATGGATAACACACAGACTGTCCTTCGGATGGGTTTGTAGATAGCAGTGTTATCCAGAAGTCAAAATAAGATGCAGGTATATGCGATAGGCTTCGACGATCCCTTGGCATCGAGTGATTCAATTTGTCATGGAAATCTTTCATTCGTACGTACATTGCTAAGTATATTATCTGCCAGTCAGCTGGGAGATCATCTAACTAGAATCAATATATCTAGTGTCTCAGGCTTTTGGGTCGGAAATGCTGCTGTCCAGTGCCTAAGGAGTATTAGTACTTTACTCTGAGTGACCGGTGCAGCTGTATAATTATATACTCATTCCAAGGGAAGATCTCGAGATATAAATTTAGCAGTAATACATATCCTGCTTGAAGTCACCATGAGCGTTTAAAGTATTTGGCTCCCAGATTTTCTAGTCGGAGTTTCATAACCAAGAATATACAAGAAAGACTACTACGAGATTGCTGTCAATCGAAGCTTCAAGGTTCATCATTCCTCATTAGATAATACACATACTATCATTTGACTGTACAACTCTATACATGGCATTCTACACATTCACACTATATCCAACTCCCACCGTACGACGCCGTTGCAGCCACTGATAGTATTTCCTCCCTTCATCAACCCAAAAAACGGTGCTTGAAATGCACACTAGCTTGAACAGATGTGCCAGATTCAATGGCTCTGTCTGAAACACCCGCTGCAGGAACGGGAGGTAAATCACACACGCCTGTCCCGCAAGAGACCCTAGCACGGCGTAATTGAACATTTTGTTACCGAAGAGAGGAATTTCGCCGCGGAGAACAGATTTGCTTTCGCTACGGCATGTCAAGGCGTTGAACATGTCGAATAGCACAAAGCAGGTGAATGTCATCGTTGTGTCATGGGCCGTTACCACCCGGGAATGCTTCCCCGTTTGTAAGTCGTCATCATCGCCCATCTCATAGATGTAGATAGCCAGTGTTCCCACCATGATCATCGTAGCTGACAGGAGGACTCGTCGAATGAGGGGTTTTGTGAGCACCCTCGCAGTCTTGGGCCGAGGTGGTCGGCTCATAATAGATGGGTCTACTGGCTCTACACCGAGAGATTGTGCCGGCGGGCCATCCATGAGGATATCTAACAGCAGAAGTTAGCCGCAATTCCAATTGAAAGCCACAAAAGACATACTGATCCACAGAATCTGCATAGCATTCAGCGGGTTCGCAAACCCTAAGGCCGTGCTCAAGAAAACAAGGCTCAGAGCGGCTACACTAGTGCTGAGCTGGAACGTGATGAAGTTTTGGATGTTATAAAAGATGCCCTTGCCCTGCTCGATTGCGCGCAGAATTGTCGAAAAGTCGTCATCCGTGAGAATCATGTCCGCTGCTTCTTTGGCAACATCTGTGCCGAGCTTGCCCATCGCAATCCCAATATCAGCCTTCTTTAATGCAGGTGCGTCATTCACGCCGTCTCCCGTCATCGCAACGACATCCCCGCGAGACTGTAAAGCCCGCACAATCTTCATTTTATGGTCCGGGCTGGTGCGCGCGAAAATGGAAACCGAGGATAAGGCCTGTGACAGCTCGACGGTGCCCATTCGGTCAATATCATGCCCGTTGAGAACATTTCGTGTCCCGGGGGTTTCAACGATTGGCATTCCGAGCTTCTTCCCAATAGCAACCGCCGTGGTTTCAGCGTCACCAGTAATCATGATGACTCGTACACCACCAGCCATAAGACGACGGATAGATTTGTAAACATCCTTGCGCGGCGGGTCATTCATGCCTACTAATCCTGCAAAGACCAAGCCGCTGTAGCGGTCGTCCTCGTCGCCAGAGCTGACCTTGGAAGAAGGAGTATCGGATCTACTACCTAGAGCCCTTCCCCTGCTCTCTCGAACTGGGCCACTAGCGAATGACAAGACCCTAAGTCCCTCTGACGCCATGTGTTCCGCAGCCTGCCGCACAGCTTGGCGCCTTCGCTCATCTAGTATTACCTCCTGACCATCCTTGGTCAGATAGGTATCGCAACGCGCCAAGACTGGCTCCAAAGCACCCTTGACATAAACCATGCTTGAACCTCCAGCTAAGCTAGGTGAGTCGCTAGGTATTCCGCTACCAATAATCACTCCCATCCATTTGCGCTCAGAGCTGAAAGGAGTTTCAGCAACCCGTGCGCAGAGACGTTCCCGTACATCGTCTTCTCCTAAGACATCAAGCAAATCTAAGATGGCGACGTCGGTTGGCTGGCCAACCCACCTGCTCTTTATGGATCCCGATGCGGAGTCATCAGTGGAAGATAGCACCGCAGCAGATGACGCGCTAGCGGGAGAGTTTGCGTTGACGCGTGATAACCGGGCATTGTTGGCGATGTTGCCAATACGTAATACGGTTCGTGCAGCGGGCCCTGGAGTCAACGAAGCAATGTCGTTATGCACTTCAAATGGCTCGGGGCAGTCAAAATACCACAGCTTAGTGACCGTCATGTGGTTTAGGGTCAATGTCCCCGTTTTATCACTGCAGACAACGTTGACCGAACCAAGAGTCTCAACGCTCGGAAGCCGCCGCATGATAGCGCCTCTGGAGGCCATACGGAGCACACCGAGGGCCAGAGTGACCGTGACGATAATCGGAAGACCTTCTGGAATAGCAGCCACTGCAAGCGACACGCCGATAGTAAACATATCCAGAAGTTTTCGGCCTTGAACCAACCCGACAATGACAATCAAACCAATGACACCGAACGACACATAGCTAAGTTCTTGACCCAGACGATCCATTGATAGCTGTAACGGGGTGCGTGGGCTTTCAATTTCCTGGAGTGAAGCCGAGATGCTACCGAATTCGGTAAGAGCACCGGTTCCTATAACGATTCCCTGTCCGTACCCAGAGCGCACTAATGTTCCCATGAAGGCAATGTTGTGCTGCTCATTAAGACGTATATCCGCACCGACCGCACCGCTGGCTGGGGCATCGTAGAATGGCGACCGTGGAGGACTCACAATCTTGGGAGTTTGCGTCGAGAGATTTTTTCGATTACGGATGGCGTCCGCATACTTCACCACAGGCTCATTTTCGCCTGTCAGGTTCGATTCATCAATGCTTAGATCCGTTGCACCCGTGATCCGTATATCAGCAGGGATACGGTCTCCAACCGTGAAGAGTACCATGTCCCCTGGTACGAGTTCAGCGGCAGGCACCGTGGTAGAGGCTTTGACGGCTGCGGACGTTGAGCTTGAGCTCGGGCTCTTGTTCCGCAGCTCTCGCATCTCGAGTTCCTCATCTGGGACGACTGAGGTTGGGTGTACGATCGGAGGAGCATTTAAGGGAACGTCTCGGATTAAATGGGCGTGGTGTGGAACCAGACGGCTCAGAGCCTCTAGGGACTTTTCGGACCGGTATTCCTGGACAAAGCCAACCGTGACGACAATAGTAACAGCCAAAGTAATACTGACCGCATCATCATAGTTGCCCATGAAGAAAGACACTGCCGCGGATGCCAGGAGAAGGAGAATTAGCGTTTCCTTGAATTGTTTGAAGAACCGAAGCCATAAAGGTTCCGGTTCCTCGTGGGGTAGTTCGTTCGGGCCATCTCGTAGAAAACGTATCTCTGCTTCTGCCGGTGTGAGGCCATGGGTAAGGGAGGTAGAGAGACGATCTGCGGTTTCCTGAGGGTCTAACTGCGAGTATGTAGAGGTCGAAGCCTACCCCATTCCAATTAGCGGCGGATCAGATGTGACGATAAGAGGGGCGGCGGTAATTCAAGCACTCACTGAAGGTGCAGCACTTGAGCGCATTCCTGGGGGCGTTGTTGATGATGACCTTGAACCAGAAGCCTGCCCATTATGAAAAGGTAGCGCAGGCGTAGCGGACCTTGACATTTCTCATGCTCCGATTATAGGACTTAATATGTTGGCAACTCAACTGCTACCATCCCATCGGTGTATGGAGGCAAATTAAGCGATTTCAGGGATTTAGTAGTATGCTGGTCTGATCCCAGGATTAGTATCAAAAGCCAATACGCGGCGAAGATGGGAGAAACCACGTTCTCGAAATGCGACTTGGCAGCAGCTGTATCACCAGCGTGATGCGGGAGGAGATACGCAGACGAAATCAAAAAAGAGAACCAATTAAGCCGGTAAAGAATGTTTCTCGGGTTCCGAGTCCGCTAAAGAAACAAAAAGGAGAGAAATTGACAGAAATCTAGACTCCAACTGGTGACTCCGTGACCTGTAGTTAGTGACTTTCGCCAGGTGACGACGATGCTTACCCCGTTCCAGTCTAGCTTCGGAACAATCATTGACCGAATATCTTATGACGAGCACTGTTTACATAATGAATTAGTTAAGTTATGCCGCTTGCCCAGCCACCCCGTGACCCGTAACCAGGTGACTAGCGAGTAGCGACGCGCCTAAGCAACCCACTTTAGACTTCAGTCTCCAACCTCCTCCCTTTTATGTCTGCCCCTCTGGTCGCTTCCCTGCGCTGTGGATGCTTTCGGCCTTGAAATACATCGGCAAACTCTTTCGCCGCGTTTTTACGTGATATCCTAACCTTTCTTGATCTTCTCGACGCCCCTTTTGACAACTGCCTCAGGCGCCAAAGCGATCCGGCTCACAAATCCCGTTTGTTTTCTGCTTTCGTCGCGTCGTCCACCTTTGGTTGCGAGGGACTTCTACCACGAACCACCCCGCAATCGGCGGGTATCGCTTGTATCTTTTGGAGACAATTGTCATTGGAGAGGTTAGATGTGATTCTGGATTTAACACTTCTTGATCGCAATGTTCTATTCGGAGACCTTATTGTCTAAGACTGGGCCGCTGGCCCGTGTCTGGCTGTCGGCCAACCTCGAGCGCAAGCTGTCAAAGTCGCATATCTTGCAATCGGATATTGAGAGCAGTGTCAATGCTATCGTAGACCAGGGACAGGCTCCTATGGCCTTGCGATTAAGTGGTCAGCTGTTGCTCGGTGTGGTCAGAATCTACAGCAGAAAAGCGCGCTACTTGCTTGATGACTGCAATGAAGCATTGATGAAAATCAAGATGGTACCACTCCCTGCCCTGGTGTACACTTTTCTTTGCATTGGCGGTGACTAACTTGAATTGATACAGGCATTTCGTCTCACAAACAATAACGACTTAACGACTAGTGCTGTAGTCGCCCCCGGAGGCATCACTTTACCTGATGTCTTGACTGAATCGGATCTCTTCATGAATCTTGATTCTTCTCTGCTCTTGCCTCAGTCTCTTTCATTGGAACCAGAGGGGAAGCAACCTCATTTACCAATGGATTTTGGAAGTCAACTATTCCCTGATACTGGAATGCGACGCTCCGCTTCTCAGGAACCCGCCCTGTTGGAAGATGATCCTGGTCTTATACTAGACTTTGGACTCGATGAGACGCCTTTAGGACACGACTTCAGTATGGAAGTGGGACGAGACGCCCCTGTACCGCGTCCTATGGAAGAGGATAACTTCAGCGATGCCGGAAAATTCAATGATGTCGACGACCTACCCCTAGACCTTGGCGAAGATGGTGCCCCGTTAGAAAAGATGGATTTGGGCGATGATGGGTTGCAGGACAATCTTCTACCCATGGATGACACAATCGATTTTGGTATGGATGACACCGTGGCTGCTAATGCTGAGGACGACCGATTGGAGACCGAGAGTGTCCTTACAAACGCTTCCGAGGATATGATGGATCGACTGAACCCCGACAACAACGAATTCCGGGATGACAACATCGAGCCAGAGCAAGAGGATGATGCTACTATTCAACATGCTCAGCGCGCTAAGCGGCGAAAGCAGCTTCCTACAATTGAGCTTGACGAGCAGGCAGAGTACAAAGGAAACTCCTACTTCAAGATCCAACAAGAACACATTTCGGAAATTTTGAAGCCCGCTTCTTTCTTACCGCGTGACCCGGGTCTTCTCACTCTCATGAACATGCAACAGAATGGCGACTTTGTTTCAAACGTAATGGGCGGCGGTCGTGGACGTGGCTGGGCACCCGAAATCCGTGACTTACTGTCATTCGACACTGTCAAGAAGGCAGGCGAGTTGAAGCGCAAACGTGATAGTGGCATTGCAGATATGGATGTAGATGCTGCCACTGCCCCTGCTCTAGAACTTGGGGATGAGGAAGCTATTGTGCCGGTGGATGAGGGGGTCGGCCTTGACTCAACCCTGCACCAGCGCTCTGAGATCGAATTCCCGGGTGACGAAGAAGAGCAACTACGCCTCACCGATGACGAAGGAATCCACCAGCCTTTGGACGATTTTGATGACACCATTGAGCCGGTCGATAGCAGCCTCGTGTCGGTGGGTACGAAACGGGCGGTTCACGTACTGCGCGATTGCCTTGGTGACGCGGAGCAGACGAAGGGCGTTAAATTCCAGGATCTCCTACCCGAGAAGAAAGCATCCAAAGCGGATGCCACCAAGATGTTTTTTGAAGTCTTGGTTCTGGCCACGAAGGATGCGGTCCAGGTCGAGCAGCGCCCTAATACCGTTGGTGGACCGATCAAGATCCGTGGTAAGCGTTCATTGTGGGGATCATGGGCCGAAGAGGATGCCAATGGTGAAGCCATCAACCAGGCGACTCAGATCGCGGCTTGAATGGGTCTTGGTTAGTGGCATTGTTGGAACTTCTCTGTACATTGATGCTTGGTGTCTTCTTCTTTTCTCTTCTGTTTACTAATTCCCATTCCGCTCTTTGGTTGAAGCGGATACAGGAGCTGGGCTGTAAGGTTGGATCGCAATTCCTTTTTCAGTAATGAACCACGGAGTTTGGGCACGTTTCTTGTCATTCTAGGGAACGGAAAGGTGCCAAATACTTGGTTGATTATGTTTGGGCGAATGCTTTCAGGCAAATAGGATAGTCTGTGTTAGTGTAGATTATTTTAATAGTCGAATGATTCCACTTGATTATCCCGTATCCGATAATCCATAATCCATATGCCATCCATGCATCGAACTATCAATTTTATGATATTTATCTTACGGTCCGTCTGCCTGTATAGAGTCGATCAGTGTCACGGCCCACTCATAAACGGGTCTTTGCTTTTGCGGCCGTTGAACTTCCCGCTGGCGGTCTACGAGAGCGGAGAATTTAGTCCAATAATGCTTCTCGCTGCTACTAGTATTCTGCATGTCGAACATTGGACACTCGACGGGGAGTCTTTCACTACCTAGACGGACTACTAGGTACGACTTTCTCTGCAGCTGGCGATATGAGTTCTGAAACTGTCCAGTGTGGCGACTGAAGTCTGAAGCTGTCATTTACTACAAAACAGTAACAGGTTAGCAGCACTAAGACGACTAATAATGCTTAGCCTAATCTGCCTCACTCAAGTTTTAAGCTCAATCATCATTTAATATGAACCACGATAACGAGTGATAAATTTCGTTCGGCATCCTGTTTCCGAGCTTCGAGTCTAGGGTTAGCTGTACTTCTAAAACACACCCCATTGCTCCGAGTCTCTCCAATATCCTGCCCCCAAGAGATCTTCGTACTCGATTTCTAATCAATTGTCCTTGCCTTTCTCAGGAGTGGAGACTGGAGAGTCACCGGCGGTTGGAGCCCACCTAGACTACGTAAATAGCTAGGGCTGCTAGGTAAGCTTGCTGTTGGGGTCGATTTGGAATTTTGGAGCTTTGAACGGCACCGTTTCCGAAGTCAATCTTTTCTTCCCCTGGGTCACCTCCGAGTACTTATTCCCGCCCTCGGAAACAGTACTCAAATGGTTGAGGCATGTGGTGTACAATCTGCCCACTAATTGACACAAATTCATTGAATCATGTCTGCACTTTCGCAGGCGAACTCGCCCGCGCATGCGGAGAACACCCAAACACCCTCGGACCGAGAGTACTCTGGAAGCGAAAACACCGATGAAGGAGACCACGATTTAGAAAAGCCCGACGAGCCAGTAGAAAGTGGCTTTGTGCCGATTAAACCCGCGACGACGACGGACAACAACCACCTGCAGAAACTACACAGTTCCACGGCCCGTCCAGTTGAACGCAGTTGGTCATTGAGTGACGGATATAGTTGCAACAATACAGTGGATGCAGAAGCAAGTGCAGGTGGTGGAACTCAGACTGCAGAGACCGTCGAGCCACCTGAATTCATGGTACGCTGGGACGAGAATGACCCAATGAATCCGCGGATGTTCAATACGACGAGAAGATGGATGATCGTGGTTATTTGTTCAATGGGCTCTCTCTGTGTGTATGTGCTGTTGGAATAAAATATGTGCTGCCTAGTACTGACGTCTTGGACTCTTCAAGGACATGCACTTCGTCGATGTACAGCGTTACCTATGACCAGTTGACAGAAGAGTTCAACTGCTCTCGATTGATTGCGACACTTGGGCTATCCTTCTTCATCTGGGGCTTAGGGCTTGGACCACTCATTCTTGGACCTTTGTCGGAGGTGCGTCGTAAGTCCCTGCCATATGAGACTTTCACTAATCCTCTGATAGTTCTATGGCCGAAGAAATATCTACATTATCTCATTCTCGTTCTTCCTGATATGGCTCATACCTTGTGCCGTTGCCAAGAATATCCAGACCATGATTGTATGCCGCTTTATCAATGGACTTGCCGGAAGTGCATTTCTCAGCGTTGCTGGCGGTACTGTCGGGGATCTTTTCGACCGACATGAACTCAGTGGGCCGATGATGCTTTACACCAGCTCTCCTTTCATTGGCCCCGAATTGGGACCCCTGTATGTACTCTGCTTCTAGGTTATGCCGGATGTTCTAGGCGCTAATTAGTCCAGGGTTGGTGGTTTCATTAACCAGTATACCACATGGTACGTATCTTCTGATTGGTTAGGTATAGCATTGGGTGCTGACTTCACCTCAGGCGCTGGACTTTCTATGTACTTATTATATGGACGGGTACATTGCTTGCTTTAATCGTATTCTTCGTCCCGGAGACTTACCACCCAGTGTATGTCGTCCCTCGAAAACAGCCGCCGTTGGTACTAATGGGGTATGCATGTATAGGTTATTGAAGCGGAAAGCAGAGAAACTGCGGAAGGAGACCGGTGACGATCGATGGCGCGCTCCAATGGAGAAGATAGATCGATCGATGGCGCGCACTGTCACGCAATCTCTCTATCGTCCCATCCTCCTGTTGGTGTTGGAGCCGATGTGCTTGAATCTTTGCATATTTTCCGCCATTCTTTTAGGTATACTTTACCTATTCTTCGGTGCGTTCCAGCTGGTCTTCGGGAATGTGTACGGATTAGATCTCTGGCAACGCGGTCTCTGCTTCTTGGGACTCTTTGTAGGAATGGCTTTTTCCATTATGTCCGATCCTTTCTGGCGACGGGTCTACGCCAAGTTGGAAGCGAAGCATGAAAGATCTGTAGGGATAGTGGACGACTTCCAGCCAGAGTGGCGGTTACCTCCTGGTGTGTACACCTGACACGTAGCGACACCGACGTCTCGTCGAGACGCTGCTAACCGGTAGTAGCGATTGCTGGAGCGCCTCTTGTGACGATAGGGCTTTTCATGTTTGCCTGGACAATATACCCCCATGTTCACTGGATCGTGCCTATCATTGGCAGTGCGTTCTTCGGCGCGGGGTAGGTCTGTTTCCAACTGGACTGGTTTGACAAGCTATTTGTCCTCCTTCCATTTGAAGGAACATTGGCACTGACGAAGTTTGAACCAGGACCGTCCTTGTGTACTCGGGCATCTTCACCTTCCTGGTTGATGCATATCCAACTTATGCGGCCAGCGCCCTGTCGGCGAATAGTTTCGCTCGTTCGAGCTTTGGTGGAATCTTTCCCCTCTTTGGGATTCAGAGTCAGTACATTCCCTGCTTTTTGCTTCAACTGACAGCTTTTCTTTCCCCTCACGTTCATGTCTTTGCTTGTGCTGGATATCGACCTCGAACCATCTTGTATCATGCGCAGCATCCACTATCTATATGGTCCCCGATCTCGGGGTTTACCCAAGATTTGCGCAACCTCGATTCACCATCCCAGGGTTTGATCTTGACCGCTAGTTACTGACTGATGAGTGCAGTGTACAACAAGCTAGGCTACCACTGGGCTACCTCACTACTCGCTTTCCTGACACTGGTCATGGCACCCTTTCCGTAAGTCTCCCCCCTCCATCAGAGCCTTTTGGGCGAGATCGTCTACACCAATTTCCCCTTGTTATCTTCTCCGAACGGCTATCAGCTTCTGCAGAACGCTGTGGGACTAAACTTAGCCTCCCTTGCATGGGCCATTCTGCAAGCCCGAGACGGTATGGCGCATTTTGAACGTCGCTGTGCCCGGCCTACTTTACAACTCCGAGCGGTTCGCCAACCCTGGTCCGCCTGGGTTGTGCGGTGCTGGCTGGTGCTGGGATGGATCTATTTCTTGTTGGACAGATGAGCTAACCTGGACACCTTTGTGACACTACACAGCTATATATTTTTCCGATACGGCAGTCGAATCCGGAAGAAGAGCCGATTTGCTAAGGGGTAGGCATGCCTAATTCAGGTACCAAGCCGTTGTGCAATGGATGCAGTATATACTTTTTTTGTCCGGTGGGTTGGAGTTGTCCTACGGGGAGGGCGACCGATCCTGGAGGGTGACTGGGATTGATCCTGGTTGTGCATATCATATAATAGATCTGTTAAGGTGTGCTTGGACTTGCCCAGTGCACATCAATGGTACACACACATAATAAAAGAAAGCCATATGTATAGAAGTATATAGTGGATACCTTAATCATGACAGTATTGGCATCTCATCCACCAATAATCAAGACAGTATTCCAGCGCAAATACATAGGTTTTATGAGCTATCAGATATTGTCTGCATATGTATGCCATATCAGACGCATATATAACCCAGTGTCCAATTGTAAAACTGCTGTAGCATGAATCGGTCAGGATCAGAAGCGCATCGCAATCTGGACTGGAAAATGATGCCGGAGCCACCGCAGCAACCAAAACGGTCAAATCACACGCAACTCGGCGAGCACAAATGGAACACATTCGTCACCTCGTAGAAGGATGATTCCAGTAATTCAGCATTCGTAGCCGAGGCAGAATGGCAATAATGGCTCTTGGATGGCTTCAGACCGGGCGAAGACGGCAACACAAGGGCAGTTCCGATATGACCCGGGTTTATATTTGACTACGAAGAGACTTAGACTATAGAAATACTATGAGATATTTTATTCCTCATGCATGTACTGTTAGTATACCTACCTAGGTCCTGGTCTTTATTGTCGTCGTAGGATACACGTGGTGTCATGTGAATCTCTTCAATTCGTGTCTCTGAAATTCGAAGAGGACATCACCCTCGTCTCGAATCATCGATCATCATATCGCAATGTTACAGAGATAATAGTCTTATTGCTTCCATAATATTACGCACGCGACCTGTGGAACTCGACGCGGCCTATCACTGCTCTTGTTTTACCATCGAAAAAAGCCTCACTGCCTCAGCGTTGACTCGACCACGTTTTTCTACTTAATCCAGGCACCGCGCCAGAGTCCAGGTCCAGATCAACCTCTCCAGGTTTGCATGTCTGTCAATCGGAATCTGCTCATGATTCATTCGTGATTCATTGCTGTTCCGGTTTGCAGTGCTTCCCCGCAGTACCGGCAAGTCTTTCTCTTACCTCCATCCGCCCGCCACTTGTCTCGTACTAATAAAACAAGGCACACACAGACAAGACTTTCTGACTCTAGTTGCCTGCCTGTGATTGTGACTCCAATTTCATGTTACGCTCACCTCCAACGGGCAGAATCCGTTTCTTCTCCCTCTAGTTTCCTTTCTCCCTCAACTCTCCCCTCCTTTTATTCCTCCAATCGGCCCATTCTATGTCCTCCGATCGACTTTTCCCGGATTAAACGCCAATCTGGATTCCCAGCAGCGTCGGGGCCAAGACGGAGTTTTGTTAGACAACGGTGGTGATTTCTCACAAGGTGTGGCATTTAACCGGTGAACCGATCGCGTACCGATCTCGCTCACCCCGGATTCGTCTACCCAACGAGACGAACTACGCGCATTCCTGTCGGATACCTCGTCAGCGTCTCAAGCGAACCTTGCCGATTCATGGAAAATGGAGATGGAGCCAAACAGGAGCGCTGCAGCTCCCTCGGCAGAACACAGCGGGGCCGACCAAGATGCCGGAGAGCGCGCCGACCAGCCGTCTAACAGGTCTAACTCGACTGCGAATAGTGACGATCCTACTGCCAACGGCCAGAAACCGAACCCGAAAGATCCCTCACGACCTCGGAGGAAGAAGGCGCGGCGCGCCTGCTTTGCCTGTCAGCGGGCGCATCTGACATGCGGTACAACTCTAATTCTGCTGTATTAATCCTGGCGCGGACTGACGTATGGCATAATGTAGGTGACGAGAGACCGTGTCAACGCTGCATCAAGCGCGGGCTTCAAGATGCCTGCCACGACGGTGTCCGCAAGAAGGCCAAGTACTTACACGATGCCCCCGACGGCGCCCTGATGCCCGGACCGGGCATCAGCGCAAATAACTTTTACAACAACCCCATGCCGAAGGGCCTCCCAACCAACGGCTTGCCTCTGACCGGCGCGAATTCTAACCACACGACTGCCAACACACAGAACTCCGGCGCGACCTTCTATCCTACTCCGCAATCGAACTATAACATGTACCAGGAGAACCCCATCAACCACCAGAACTCTTTCCCTTCACAATCGCCCGTTTCCCCGACCTTCAGCCTCAAGACCAATCCAGCTCCTCGCAATACAACCACTGCGCCTAATAGCAATAATAACACCGCAATGACGTCTTCGATGCCCCAACCGCCGCAACCACCTGCAACAGGGGTATCAGCTGCAGCAAACCAGAGTCAGAATTCATTTGCGGGTCCATTCTTTGACCCCAGCGATCCGGCGATCTTCAACTTTGACCTGTCCAATGTTAACTTCGAGAATCGTTATGGCGCGCTGGAGTTCAGCATGCTTGGACATATGGCCACCGGCGTTGGAGACTCTCCGGACTCAGGCACCCACCGAGGGTCGATGGGCCGCAGCGGCTCAACGCAATTTGCTTCTACACCAATCACAGGAGCGGCAACGTTTGGCGAAAGTCCCGGAAATCAGCAGCCATTCATGTTCGGCGATCCGCTTTTGAATGAGTGGCCGAGTGGGCAGTCCTCGGGCCAAGCGCATGTGAATGTTGGCGTCTATCCGCAGTCTAGTCAGGGTAACGTAATGCCAGGACATTTGACAAAACATGATGCGCCTCATGCGTTTGCCATTGAGAGTGGACCGACAGGCTTTGCAAGTCCGGGAGCAACGGCCAGCCCGCAGATGAACAACCCTGGTTATGAAGATCCGAGCAGCGCGTATAATAATGTAGTCCAAAATTCCAATGGATTATCGGTAAATGGACAACAACGGCACCCGACCATCCCGACACCGAGTCTGAAGCATCAAAGCCTACAGATGAACAAGCGACGACAGCGCAACCCGTCGGCAGTCTACGAAAATGTCAAGGAGCCCTACGCATACACCAGTCGATTTCACAATCTGACCGCGTTTATCCAGCGGCGCTTCTCACCAAAAAAGACTTTACAAATAGCGAAAGCACTGGCGTCCATCCGCCCGTCGTTTATAGCGACGACTAAGACATTGAACCGCGACGATCTCATTTTCATGGAAAAGTGCTTTCAGCGGACGTTATGGGAGTACGAAGATTTCATCAATGCGTGTGGCACACCGACTATTGTTTGCCGTCGCACAGGCGAGGTCGCCGCAGTCGGAAAGGAGTTTAGCATCCTGACCGGATGGAAGAAGGAGGTGCTGCTAGGTAAGGAGCCGAATCTCAATGTCAACACAGGCGGCTCGTCCGCTCCCAATTCGCGCACCTACACCCCGCGGGGTTCTTCCGGTGAAAGCACGACCGGACGACCACACCCGGTATTTCTGGCGGAGCTCTTAGATGACGACAGTGTGGTAGAATTCTACGAAGACTTTGCGCGACTAGCATTTGGTGACTCGCGTGGTAGCGTGACCACGACGACGAAGCTGATCAAGTACAAATCGAAAGAGGACATGGACGCAGCACAGTCAGACGACAGTCACCGGTGGAACAACCATCTGCGCAAGGGAGGGATTGCGAACGAGGCCGGGATGAACCAGTTGGGATTCAAAGATGGCAAGGTCGAATGTGCCTACTGCTGGACAGTCAAGCGCGACGTGTTCGACATTCCCATGTTAATAGTGATGAACGTGAGTCCTTCATATTCCATTCTTGTTTTATTGATCAAACAGTCAAGCTGACTTATACAGTTTCTGCCCTGCATCTGACCACTTACTACTTTGTTTATTCGTGTATATGATTGTTGATGAATTTTGTTACCGGATGATACCCGGGGGATAAAAAGGAGCTTGTTTGTATTTATTTATGCATTATTACTGGAGCTGGTATAGAGCTTCTTGGGCATAGGTAGATATGCCATGGTAAAATCAAGCAGTAATGACTTGACCTCATTTTCCTTTCCGTAGAACGTCAACGTTTTCAGAGCAAAGATCTAGAAGAATCCGTAGATACGTATTTTATATGTAGTCAGCTCCGAATCCACCCCGCATTGCTATTTCCTCCCACTTCTTATCGATACGACCTGCACCTGCACCACCAACGTCAAGACACTCAACTAAAAAGAAAGATGCCACCTACACGCCCCCGTCCCTCGACCACAGGCCCAGATTCCGGCCCTGAAACCCCTTTTCCAATCCGCCTTTCAGGCACCGTCATAAAGGGTTTCGGACGGGGAAGTAAAGAGGTTCGGGCCTCCATTGAGCTCCCCTTCTTGCCTACAAAACGATGACTAACGAAAGTACTATAGCTCGGAATCCCCACAGCAAATATCCCCGTCGATGGCTTAGAGGAGGTACTCCCAAAAGAACTGGGCGTGGGCGTTTACTTCGGGGTTGTTGCGTTGGATCCGGAGACGGCGCCCGCGTCGGGTTCTTCGGCTGGATTTGGGGAAGGGGAGAAAGAGAAAGGAAATGCAAAGATCCTCCCCGCCGTGCTGAGTATCGGCTATAACCCATTTTATAAGAACAAGACGAGGTCGATTGTATGTTCTATCAACCAAACTTTCAATCCCACCTACACACATACAAGCAAGCAAGACTAATGATATATCGCTTTCGGAAACAGGAAATCCACATCCTCCCCTCGCTCACAGCGCCCTCCCCAACCGCCGAGAAAAGCGCAGAAGAGAAAGAAAAAGAATCAAAAGTCAAATTCCACAAACTGCCCGACTTCTACGGAACGAAACTCAATCTGCTTATGTTGGGGTATATCCGGCCTGAATATGATTATGTTTCGGTTGATGCGCTAGTCGAGGATATCCGGGTTGACTGTGAGGTTGCCAGGAAGAGTCTGCTGAGGGAGGCTTATAGGGCTTATCTTGGTGAGGGAGATCAGGAGGGGGGTGAGAAGGTAAGTGAGGAGAGGGGATGGTTGAAATCTTTCTAGAAAAGAGAGAGCGGAGTATTCTCTAGAAATGACTATAGACAATTAGACATGATTATATGGATAAGAAGTTGTTGCCTGCTTGGTATCTTGATATGAAGAATAAGGGCTTGGTATATGACGTCGCCACATATACTTCCCTATAAGGCTGAATGAAGCACCTCATCTTTCTCTACTCCAGTAATTGTTCACTCACTTGATCCAATTCAACTCAATTGACAACCAAACAGTAAAATGGACAGAATCATCAAAACAATCCGTCGACGCAGCTCAACGCACCGTCCAAACAAACACACCTCCCCGCGCCGCCTATACGTCACATCCGACACACCCACCTTTGACAATGCGTCGATCCACCGCTTTGAGGCCGAGGGTTTCGCTGTCGAGTACCTGCATTTCCCCACGGCAGGTGATGATGTTGGCCGGGAGCGTGTCAAGCTAGAAAGAATAATCCATGAGCGCGAGGATGACCTCGAGCCTGGGGAGAGGTATGCTGTTGTCGGTAAGATTGCTTCTAGGGTATCTTTGAGAGTCAACGGATGTACATATGTACTAATGTAAGTTGCAGCGTACAATCGCCCCGCGTACCTACTGCTCCTCTCGCACCACCAGCAAACAAGCACAAACCCGTTCCCCCGTCTCTGCGCATTTGTTGCATTCTACCCGACGCCTCCGCGAGCAGCATCGCTAGCCTCGGAATCACCTGCGCCTCTCCCACCGTCTACAACAGCGGCTTCGACATCGACATCCGCGGCATACGAGACGGTCCCGACGCTCCCGATCCAGATTCATCTAGCCGGGTCGCAGAACCAGGATGTTGCGCTTTGGGATGATACGAATAAGCGGCATCGCTGCCATTTGCTCTTTTACCCGGATTCAGAGCCCGGGTTTGCGGATTTCACCTCCGCACCGATGCACGACCGGATTAGTTCGCGGTTGGCGTGGGGTCGGACGTTGGAGTGCCTAAAGCGGGGGTTTGGGTGGCCCGGTGGTGCGGGGAATTGGGGAATGCCAGAGCCCGAAATGGTCTGGGAGGCGTATTGGAGAATCATCTATGATGCTGCGACTCGGCAGCTTCCGCGCTCTCAATCATCTGCGGAGATGCTGGGTTTGATGGTTGGTGGTGGGACTGAAGATCATGATTTCGATGATAGGACTTGTGTAAGGTGTATTCCATCTGGTGCTGGAGGTAAGTAGTGTGCTCTTCTTTGCTTGATATTGATAAGATGCTGACGCATGTAGGGGCATCGCTGTCTGAGATCTCAAAATTTTACTCGTCGCAGTTCATCCCCTCTGGGCCGCCCTCGCAACATATCCGGCTGCTTTCTCGCACTTCTGGGACGAATCGCCTCGTCGATGAATTGTTGCTTACCTTTGAGCATACCGAGGAGATACCCTGGTTGCTGCCTGGTGTACCACCGACTGGCTGCTCTGTGCGCGCTCCTTTGGTCATGACAGTCAGTTTCTGCGCAGGAAAGATTGGCCGCCACAGTATCTACTGGGATCAAGCGAGCGTCCTGGTGCAGATTGGCTTGTTAGATCCAGCTGTTATCCCTTCTGGATTCCAGACTACGGGACCGAATCGTGAAGGGAAGGGTACTGTCGACAGACTTCCCGTAGTCGGACAAGAAGCCGTAGATAGTGTTTTGGATTAATTTTTCGTTCGACAGATAGGCCGTATCAGATGCCTAGATAATGCAAAATCAAAGCGCGAGTTGTTTGAACTTAGGCTGTAGCAGTGCAAGGTCTGTACTGACACCACCCGGGCTCTTCAGGGTCATGACGCTAGCCTCCTGCGCAAGAGGTAGTACGTCCTCGATTCTGCTCTGGCCGGATGCAAGCCCGGAAATAACAGCTCCAAGCAGTGTGTCGCCCGCGCCGTTGACGCTGACAATGTCTCCGTCTTCTAAATTGGCAGCGGGTGGAAACAATCGCATATACACACCACCGACTAGCCGAGCCGGAGATGCAGCTCGACTAAGGATATAGGGAGCGTAGTCTGGCGCTGTCAAACGAGGATCACCTGGCTTCAGTAGCTGTGTAAGTAGCGCCCCCCTGGCGCCCAGTTTCGTGATAATACAAGGCAGAAATGGGAGAAGCTGTATGCTCTGCTGAGGTATACCCGCGTCGACAAGAGCAACTGATGTCAACGCGACGAGTCTATCTCGTGACCCAGACGACGACATGCCCAGCCCATCGATGATACGCCACCAGCCTGCGGATTCGAAAAGCCCATTGTCGCGTGCAGCCATGTACATGGCGGCGAGTTCGTACTCATTCGGCGCAGCGAGGTTCACGCTGTGGTCAGGGACACACGCGGATTCTCTAATAGCTGCTTCCATCCCGGTGCTGGCCTTAAAGAGCGCCTGGGCTTTGACCGTCGAAACGGGTTCAAAGGCAACACGTGTTCTATACTTCTTAGCCGCCGACACCCACTTGGAGAGGACCGCTGGACTCCAGTTGCCATCCACGACCACCCACTGTGGTTTTGTGTGGGAAATAATCGGCTCCCAAAAGCCGTCGAAGTCTAATGTCTCCGCAGGTAGCTGCATAATTTCCATGTCGGCCATGGCTACATGAAGGTCTCTAGCTGCATCGTTCACGGCTACGTATTGCGCAGTACGTGCACTGGACGATGCTGATAAAACCTTCACGCCGCTAGTGAGAAGATTCTCCTGGTGCAGAGATGATAGGGCTGCACGGCCACTCAAATCATCGCCAACCACACTGCAGAACATGACGGAGCTTCCGAGCGATCGCGAAGCAAAGGCAACGTTATGGCCTACCCCACCCAGGCTTTGCTCAATGATGGCCGGGTTAGATGTCCGTGGGGTAGGTGTGGTCTCAGGTCCTTCTGCAACGTAATCACATGCGAGGTCAATCGCAAGAGATCCGGCAACCAGAATATCAACCTTTTCTACTTGCGTTGCAGATTCACTATCTGGAAGCTTTAGTTTCGTTTTTGAAGAAGCAGCCTGGTCAGCCCTACCGATCAGGGGAATCGCTGGCATATGTCTACACAGGGATTGAGATTGAGATTAGGAAACCGCCTTGTCAAGACTAAAAGGCGACTCACTCACTGTTCGTTAAGCGACCCAGAGCGTTCCAACTTCGAGAGCTCCACGGCAACCTTCGCTGCACGCTTGACATTTGCCTCAACCAGAGCTCTGTTAGTAGCAATCGATTTCCCACCGCTGAGCTCCTTGATCTTGGCCAACACGAATGGCGTATTATCACTGCCACGATGACCCTCATAATTTGCCAGACGAACCGCCTCGTTAACTGCGGAATCTATCTCGCTTTGAGGAATCGAGTATTCCTCAGGAACTGGATTGGCGAAGAGAAGCCCCGAGGATATCCGAAGTTTGGATTGTGCATCTAGGCCTGGTTAGCTAAATCATATATGAGTCAAGCTTTACCTACAGATAATAGCGGCTGCTTCTGCTTCATTTTGAAGGACCTTTGGGCTTTTGATTCCGCTGTCGCGGCTGAAGAACGCTGGCACATCAACGGAGCCTTGGCGACCATCTGCAAACGTTGCGACACAGACACCCTCTGTCTCGAGGTATTCAAGCGTCCTTGGAATGTCCAGAAAGCTCTTACATCCTGAACTGACCACTGCCACAGGAGTGCGGCCGAGCTCGGTCAAATCAGCTGTTGTGCGTCAGCCCTACCCGACTTGATGGTTGATTATCCTTACCAGAGATATCCATTGATGACTCCCCACCGCGATGTACGCCACCTACACAATTAGTACAGTCATGATGTAGAGAAGATAGGACATACCAAGACCCCCTGTTCCAAAGACCTGAATACCAGCCAGATGTGCAAGCACCATGGTCCCGGACACCGTAGTTCCCCCGTGAAGCGGTCTTCCAGCCATACCCTACCATGGTTACTCATAGGTCATCAAGGATAGAGGTGGTGGACTCACCAGGCCGCAGATGTAGCCCAAATCGCGACGAGACACTTTCAATGCGCTTTTGGTCTGAGCTGTTGAAGCTAGCTCAATGAGCTCATCGGCGAGAAGACCGACTCGAGCCACACCGTTAAGGATTCCAATAGTAGCTGGAACTCCTCCATTGGCACGAACGACCGTTTCCAGCAGCGATGCAAGGGCTACACTCTCCGGATATGGGAAGCCTAGACTAATCAGCTTCAGCTTTTGTAAGGGTGTATTGGTCATACCGTGGGTATAGATTGTGGACTCCAGAGCCACTACCGGCTTCCCTGTAGCGACTGCATCTCGAACCTCTTCTGAAATCTGAAAGAACTTGCTCTGGGTGAAGCTATGGTTCTGTCGTACACCACGATGAGTGCTGGAAGTAGCTGCTCGCAGTCCAGCTGTCCTGCGCAAATTCCGGCTAGATAACGTCCTAAAGACAAGCATAATGACGAAGCTTAACAGGAAAGCAATACGAAACAGAGAAAGGCACACAATAAAGAAAAGAAGGGAATCGGAGTTGGAGAAAGGAAGAGGAGCTTAGATAGGACTGGCGTGATTTGGCCGCGGCGGTCGCCGTACTTTTTGTAAGTCAACATAAGACAGATCTTACAAGTTACTACTTACCACTTATAAATGCGCCTTTATTACGGAGTACTTATAGTCTTCCCTCCATATATGGCATCAAAAGGTCCGTGTCAATCCCGCGTGGAAGCTTTAATTTTTTTTTTTACCTGCTCTTAACATAAACAAAAATTACAGCATTAAATACATATACTTTTTTTTTTAAAAAAAAACCAGTATGTCTGGAAAATGACTAATATAAAGCTGGGCGGGTACAAAATAGAGAGGATGGCGCGCGGCAAGACTGTCATTTTCGGCGTCTAGTTGTAAATCCGCGCTTCATCCAGATCGGGACACATCAGCATCACCTAGCCACCTTCTGCACATTATTCACTTTGGTCAATTCTCCTGGTGAGACATTTGTTTCTCAAGCGCGGCTTGGTACAATAGTGTCCTCTGTCACAATGAGGCCGTTTGCTACCGTTGTTACGGCGCTCTGCGGGCTTGTCCTGTCCAGCAGCTCTATAGTTTCCGCTAAATCCACGGCCATCCCACCCCCGACGGTGCTCCCCGCCGATTTCAAGCCTCCTCAGGTCTTCAAGAATCTAAATTTGGTCCGAAACACCAATCTAGAGAAAGGCTACGCTCGTGAGACCGTCAATGTGGTGGTAGAAAACTTGGACAGTCAGCCCCAAAGCGAATACTACCTGTCCTTTCCATCTGACACGTTCAATCGCATCGGAGGACTAGAAGTCCGTAACAAAAAAGAGACAGAGAAAGGCAGACTCGAGGTGGAAGTTCCGGAGATCGAATTGGCTAGGTGAGTGCCATTGTTGTTAATTGCTGCTGCTGGTGATGATGACGACGCCACGGTTGCTTGTCCTGCATAGCTTTGAGACTAATTTGGATTGCTTCAGTGATGTCCGGCACTTCCTAGTTCACCTCCCTGAACCTCTTGCTCCCTCCTCACAGATTGCTCTTGGGATCTCCTACTCGCTTCTTAACTCTCTTCAACCACGCCCGGCCGCCATTGAGCAGTCTGATCGCCAGTTCCTCACCTACTCATTCTCCGCATATGTGCCCTCCGCTTACCAAACTGTGACACAAAAGACAAAATTGAAGTTCCCCGGTACCAACATCCCCGACTTTACAACCACGGACCTCAAATCCGGCCAGGATCCCGAACGCCAGGGCTCCACCTACACTTACGGACCTTATAGCTCTGCCGAGGTAGCACCGGGGACCTCTTACCCCATAACTGTCCGCTACGAGTTCACGAAGCCTGTGATTACCGCCTCACTTCTGGAGCGAGACATCGAAGTATCTCACTGGGGTGGCAATCTGGCTACAGAGGAGCGCTACTGGCTTCATAACAATGGCTCGAAGCTCTTGAACCAATTCTCCCGCGTGGAATGGACTGTCGCCAACTTTCAACAGGCTCCCTCTTCAGCAGTCCGGGAGCTAAAGTATCCGTTGAAACCAGGCTCAATCGACCCCTATTTCATCGATGACATTGGCAACGTCTCTACAAGCCGCTATCGCCCTGGATTGGGGAAACGCCAAGCCAACCTAGACTTCAAGCCCCGGTTCCCCATCTTCGGTGGCTGGAACTACAGCTTCCGTATCGGCTGGAACAACGAACTCTCGTCCTTCTTGCGCCGAGCAGTCTCCAGCCCTGATTCCTATGTGCTCAAGGTCCCCTTCATCGAGGGGCCCAAGATGGCTGAGGGAATACAATATGAGAAGATAGTCTTCCGCGTCGTGCTGCCAGAAGGTGCCCGGAACGTGCGCTACCAGGCCGTTGAAGGTCCTTCCAGCAATGGCCTCCCAGGCCCCAGCGAGATCGAGTCCTCGTTGTCCACTCACAAGACCTTTATGGACACGCTTGGCCGCACTACTTTGACTCTCACTGTGGAGAACCTCACTGACGAAGCTCGTGATTCTGAGCTCCTGGTAAGTCAAATGCGCATTCACCCTCTAATATAGCAGCAACTGATCTAAAACATAGATAACCTACGATTATTCCTTCTGGGATGCAATGCGCAAGCCCGTTACCTTCACAGCTGGACTACTAAGCGTCTTCGCAGCTGTCTGGTTTATTGGAACCATCGACGTAAGCATCAAGAAGCGATAGTTTGTATATTACCAGTGCGCGAGGTATCCATTGTCCTATTTCATCTTCATTGTATCAGCAAATTAAGAGCATAAATTGCGATCTTTTCACGTTTCTCCGTATATATAGTTATAGAAGCATAGTTCGAGTAAGGCCAAGCAAGAGCCTCATTTCCCGCACGTGTAAACCGCGAGGCGTTGAATGACGGAGTTCATCGTAGATATACAAATTATACAAAAGCCTTCTTCTCACAACTCGGAAGGTCAATGAGAAATGAGAAGAAAAGAAAGCTAATTTTAAACCGCCTCCCCTGCCCGAATCAATGAAACATATCCTCCACCCATCATTCCATAGATTGATGAGATGAGATTCGAACGCCAAACACCGCGCAAAACCAACTCAACGAAAGCACAACACCACATGAACGGCAAGAGAAGCCATGCACCCGTACCCCCAAACACTGCTTATTCCTCGAATTTCCTCTTCACACCGTTCCCATTCACATGAGGCGGGCCACTGGGCTTCAAACGCCTATTTCGCTCTTCGTTTTCAACCTGACGCTTTTTCCATGCTGTTTTGATAGCCGGAGCACAGCGGATGAGGTCATCCTCTGTGACCCGATCATCGATACTTTCCAGGACCTTTTCGACGGTGGAGATGTGATTCGCATCAGCTTTGTCGTCGCGGACACGGTGGAAACGCCACCGGTGGTCGTGATCCTTGGAGCATTCGACGATAGAGTCGTCCAGGGGCACCTGGAGGGCTTTGAGTTCCTCCCATTCTGGCGGGGTGACGTGCATCTCACCGAATGGTCTATATTCTTTATCATTGAGTAGGACGAAGAGGTGGAAGATAGGGAGGGCGTCGTAGTCCGGGTATGCCTCTGTTATACCATCGGCTTCATCGTCAGAGTCCGGTTCGAGGATTGGGAATTCCAGGCGTAGGCGGAAGTCGATCGTGTTTTCGGTGGGGGGTTTCCATTTGAGGATATGCTCGTCGGTGCCGATGCGGTAGGGGGTGCTGCGGCAGGTGAATATGAGGCCGTCGTTGCCGTGGATTCTCTTGACTTTGGGGATGATTTCGCGGAACATCATTTCAATGCCGTAGCTAAATTGTGTGGACTTGTCTTCAACCGTGAAGGCGCGGTGTTGCTTCTCCTGGGGAAATTTTTCGTATAAGGCGTTGTAGGGCTTCAGGACCTTCTCTTTGAAGTATGCGAGGCGTTTGTCGAGAGTGCGGTGCATCAGGCTTTGTCCGTCCAGCACCAAGCAGTCGAAGACGAGGTACTTGAGCTGCTGTGTCCCATCATCGTATGTGTCATTCACCAGCTCGCCATCCACCAGAGTTTCAGTATGGAACGACTGGAATGTATCATCGTTTGGCAAAGGGAAGTGCAAGCCGGGCACATAGCGGTATTCGTTCTTGCGATCAATCAGGTAGTGGATTTCGGGTTGCTCTTCCGCGTCCCCGCGCGCAAAATACATCAGGCAGCGGATGCCGTCGGTCTTCTCGCAAACGTAGTAGTCGTCGTGTTGAAGCTCGGTGAGGTGTCGCCTGGAGAAGCTGACCGGTTGAGCACCTGGGAAGTTGAGGTTATTGCGACCCAGTAAGTCTGCGACCTCTCTGCGAAATTGCTCAGTTAGTAAGTTGTCGGCTTTCATGCCCAGGGCATCGAGATCGGGGACGGAGTTTCCCATCTTCCCCTATTCTATCTTCTTCAAAGTTGTCCTCTGGAACTGGCGCTAAAAGAGAGACGCAGCGCGCGTGAGGAACAAGGAGGATGGTCTGATAGTTTGCAAGCTCTTGCTCACTGGCCCGGAGGCGCAGGGAGGTTCAATCTCGGTGACTGTAAAGAGAGAAAAAAGTGAGGAGTTAAGGGAATACAGAGCCAGTGTAGACCGGAGAATAAGGTCAGTTCAGAGTGTGATCAATGAGATGTGCTTTCTGTCCTTTCTTTTGATCTTTCGCCGTAGATGATCAGTTGATGCCTCAGGCACCAATTGCTCTTTGAGTGACCTCATCTCGTGGCTCCGTAGAATTAAAACAGGAGATAAATGAAAGCAATGCATTCTTAGTACGTAAAGATAGTATACAATACAGCTAACTATAGCCATTGACCTGGGGTATCGCATCATCACAACACCAACCATAATGAGAACTCCACCAACGCCTTGACCGCAACCACTCTGCCCAGCAAAGAAAGATATAGACCGTCATCGCTCATCAAATGCTTATAGAAAACAACAAAAGGAGGAGAAGAGTGAAAGTAACCACGGAAGGAGACACTAGGAGCCCGCTGTTAGGGATGTCTTTCTCGTGACATCCGACGTAGAAAAACCGGTATTGCTACCGATATTGTCCGCAACGTCGGTCATATCCACATCCACATCGTTCATCGGCTGAAAAAGGTTACCCTCGATAGGGCTGCTGAGCTGGTCTCCCATAGAGAAAAGCCCACCGCCGCGTGAGCCACCCAACGCATGCGAGAGCATCTCTTTAATCCGCACGTATTGGTACTTTTTCTTCGTAGCCATCAAGGTGTGAGTAACCATGGGCTGTGGTTGTGAGCGAGATATTGCTGCCATAACTGCATCTTTCTCCTCATCCGAATCGACGGGCCCGTTGTTCTCCAGGTCCTCTTGGAGCGGAGCATTTGCATCGATGGCCGCCTCTGTAAGCCCATATTAGCACTGTACCCAACAGCCTCCAGCGAAAGTAAAGAAGACGTACTCTGTTGACGAGCCTGGTTCTTCTTCTGATACGCCTGGAGCAACATATCATATGGCAAAGACCGCCCAGGCACGGCACGCTTCGCACCCATCGAATGACTCTTACAAGTCAACGAGCGCGCGCACTGAGCGCCGTTCGGTAACGGAACACCGCACTGCTTCTCGACATCCACAGGGCCCTTTGGCTTAGCTGCCTTGGGCTTCGGTTCATCCTTCTTCTTTTTCTTCTTCGGCTCCTTATCTTTATTGTCCTCATCGCCCTCCGCCTTGCGCTTCTTCCCTTTTTTCGTTCCGTCCTCCGCCATCCCCTTGACAGCGCTCTTCTTCGCCGCGCTCTTTTGAGCCTTCATCGAATCCTCCCCTTCACCACCTTTATCACCACCCAGTCCCTCATCCTCTCCCTCCTTCTCTCCCGCCTTCGCCCGGTTTGCCGCATCGCGAGCTTCCTTCTTCTTCCGCGCCTTCTCCTGCTTCGCCCTTATACACCCCCTAATATGCTCCGCGGCATTCTGCTTGAGGACCGGCCTCTTACAGGTCTTGCAAACGACAGTCTCGACCAGCTCCTCCTCGCGTGGTTTCCCCGTCGGGAATACAGACATTGTCTTCTCGTCAATCTCCGGAAGTATCGGGGAAGAACCGGGGGAAGCAGGAGGCGCTTCTTTCTCTATCACAAACAAACACAAACATAACTATTAGCAAATCGAAGAAAAGGAATGTCAGTCGCGATTGTGGGAGTTTCTCACCCTTATTCTTCTTCCCGATCTTCCCGGGCTTCTTCAGCTTGATCTTTCCCGGCTTCGTATCCTTCTCCGAGAACTTGTATCCCGACGCATCAATGAAACTCCCGGTGCCTGATGCGGCCGGTGACGCTGCAATTTTAACGAAATGATAAGTACAGTATACAGTGGTGGTCGCGACAAACCGGATTGGCAGAGAAAGGAAGGCTAGGGTAAATGCATACCTCGACCGGTGTCACCGTTGGTAGGCATGATGCAATCACCGCAGCACCTCCTTCAAACGGGACTGGGGGGAAACAAATAAATGTAAGTGCGGCGCCCGAAGCTAAATGAGCAAATCTGATAACATCAAGCCCAACTGATAGCGTGGGCAGTCCTTTGATGATGGGCTCTACTTTGTCGTCGTTCGCCAAAGACGGGCTGCTCCGCATTGATGTGTCACGTGTTAGAAGATGGAAGACGAGAGATGGGATGAGCTTTGGGAGAATTCAAGATCCAGTTCTAGGAGAATTGCGATGTAAAACCTTTAATGATATCAGAGATAATATAAGTACAGAGTGAATTTAGTAATTGAGCAATGAGAATTGAATGACTGGTCCTTGGTCTGGCCGGCAGTATATCAAGAAAATTTATCAGTCATAATCATGATCATAATACCTAGGTGTAATAGTACTAAACAATAGATAAAGCTTTATATCCAAGGAGGCTATGATGGGAAAATATTCTGAAACAGGATCCTCAATACCCAGGACGCTCTGGAGGACCTATTAATCGGAATGACACCACTATGCTCATAGACCAAAAAACAATTCATAACACTTTTCCCTCCTCTTGCCTCTGCCTTCCCATTCCCCAAGACGATCCAGCGTCGATCTAGGTTTGACAGTGTCATTCCAACATATATCCATACTACCCTCTGTCTCCGAAGGTGAGAAAATAAGAAACGAACTTTATACACGGGTCGAAGTCAAATCGGATTAGAAGATATAGGCAATGCTTTAGCGCTGCAGGTAGAATGACGTTAGCTTTCTTCTTTGATGAGCTTTGACAAGACAGAAGAAGTCACTTACGCGTCCACGTCGTCCCCCAGCTGGCTGTCCTTGGACAGGGGGCGGTTGAGAGTAAAACTGTGGGGGATATTGATACATTTGCGCGGTGCCCATGATGGGGCTAAACTGCTGAGGAGCGTAAGGCGATTGATTGAGCATCGAGTTTGGATGTTGATTGGCCATTCCCGACATAGGTTGGGGTTGGCCTTGCATTGGTCGGTGACCTTCCGATCCGGTTGCATATCCATAGCCGGAGTTGGCCATGTTTGAGTACATTCCACCTGGTGATACTCCACGAGATTGCGCTGCCATATAGGCTTGATACTGGATCTGTTGTTGTGCAAGCAAAGGATCCTGACCGAAACCAGACCCGTTAACGCCGCCGATTCCATTCATGGTACCAGCAGGACTAAGACCACTCACTCCATTGACGGAGTACGAGTCATACTGTCCTGCATTCTGATGTTGTTCCGAAGATATGGGTCGAGCGTTATCCAAGTTGTGACCCATGGCAGGAAACTGACCGCTATACTGTCTTTCTAGAGGGGGTTGCGAGGGGTAATTGGAAGTCGCTTGTCGGGATGTGGGTCGATGCTGCTGTTTTTCAGCGTTGGAAGGGTGGCTGGCTGCGTCACGACCATGGTGATTGTCACGGGATCCACCTCGCGAGGACAAGCCGACTTCATCCATAAGACGCTTGTAGCCCTGACTTGGTGTAGCTTTGAGTTTGGTGAGAACCTTGGAGACATTCTTCACGACCTCTGCTCGCATGGATTCGTCAAAGAAAGGCGTTGTCAAAACCTTGAAGATCAAGGTGGCCCCGGACGTTTGGTCAATCAGAATCTGCTCCAATACCTCATCACCAGGACTGAAAAACAGGGCCTTCAACACAATTTCACGCGCCTCAGGCTCATTTCGCTGGTTGATAACCTTGAGGACAGTTAAATAAGCAACCTTGTGTGTACAGAGATGCACCAAGTGAGGAACCAGCCTTGGGGCAAGCACGGTTCGTCGACGAGGGAAGGTGCACGTATCCAAGAACCAGGTGAGCAATAGAGCACCATTGGCATTCGTGGCAAGCTGTACGCTGTGGAGGGCAATAGCGGCAGCCAACATCCGCTGCTGATCCTTTGTGGCATGATGGCTTTCCAGACAGGCTCGCATAGCCCGAGCGCCGAATCGTCCCTGAGACACCTCCCATATGCGACTTAGCATTGATTCAAAAATGAAATCGTTGAAGGGAGCACCAAATCGGAGGCAGCATTGGAGGACGTAGTTTCCGTACTGGTCTAAAAACAGAGGTACTGTGTATGGCCGGAGAGCGTCAACAATCAACCGCATTTGCACCGGCGTCTTCGCAACATCGATGATCTTCTGTGCCGCCCAGGTACCGTTCTTATGAACACCAATTTCACCCAGGTGAGATGAAATAGGGACGAGCATCTGCTCTTTCGTGGACTCGGAACAGAATTCAAACAGCTTTTGAACGACCGTGTTGCCCAAATAATCAGAAGCGAGCTCTGAAATTTCAGGAAGCATAGCTACTGCAGTCTCCTCGATTTCCTGTATCGAGCAAGCTCCATTGTCTATCCTTTTCCGAATGTCACGGAGACGAGGTGCATCGAACATCCTGGTTTGGTTCGGTTCTGGGGTGGAGGGGATCTCGTCATTGTACATGTGGTATGAAATTGCTTGTTGGATGCTAGAAGTGATCTTAATGGTGTCATCGTCCGTTGCTCCGAATTCTTTGACAATTTGCACCATTTCCGGTTGAAGATCAGAAAGAGCAGGTAACTGAGGGACACTGGTGCCGCTGATAAACCTTTCCGCATCAGGCGCACTCGGCCTTGCGTTGGGGTCTGGAGTTGGAGACGACTGGGCACCATTAAGTCCAGGTGTACCAGAGTTAGACGAGCCAGGAACTTTCGCATATCCGATTCGGACTGGGCCAGCGCCAGGGAATATCTCTTTCCCGTTGAGCAACGATTTGGCTTGAATAGCGCTTTCAATGCGCTCAAAGTTGACAAACCCACAATTCTTATGAGTTAGAACACGAGTGGATTCTATCTTGCCATACATGCTGAAAATGGCCTCTAAAGACGTCACGGTCGTAGATACGGGAATGCTGCCAATCCACAAGGCACGAGTTGGGCCATCTTGGTTGCTCTCGTCAACTAGCTCTGCAGTTGGCCGCAAAGCCATGTTGGGCCCACCGCCTCCGCCCAGATGCATCATTTGAACAGCCTCTGCTAGTTCATCATATTCATTTTCGGCAATGTTGAGATCTGCAGCACTAAAACTGTTTTCGAGGCGCGAAGGCGTGGCTAGGTAATTGCGAATAGAAGATCGCTGAGGTGGGGCCTCGAGAATGCCCGCAGTTCTTGCGCGGGGACGATTTACAGTAGCATGGCTTGCAAAGGCTTGCACAGCGAGGTTGTGCTGATGGATCTGAGCTTGAGTTGCGGCCAATTGGGCCGCTGTCGCAGCTGCATTCGGTGTAAGAGTTCCCGAGGGGAGTTGCGAGTAACGACTTTCATACTCGTAATCCTCATCGTCGGCATATTTTTCTTTGGCGTTAACCGAGTAGGAGCGAATTCGATTGTTGCTTTTCATCATTGCAAGATCAGCAAGTGACGGAGGGAGTGACGACGTGTGGTGTTGCTGCTGCTGCTGTTGGAGCAGAACGTCCACAGACGGTCGTACAAGATTGGCCCGAGCTTGCTGCGGGGTCTCTGCGAGGCCAAGGTAATCCAAGGTTTTCACGTCACTGTCTGTGAGTCCATCTCGTGAAAAGGACGACTGACTAGGCGATGTCGGCCCCTCGGAAGATCTAATGCTCGTGAGAGTCGTTGCTCGATCACGCCCCGACGCCCAATTCGTAGAGAATAAAGAGGGGCCAAATGGTCCTGCAGATCCAAGAAAATTGGTCCGCTGCGGCATTGAGCCAGCCCGAAGACGGGAGAGACCGCCTGTGCCACTGCCACCCATGGTCGTTGCAGGTTTAACGCCTGTGTCTATGCCGGACACACCGTGGGGTCTAAAGGGGCTCGTGGACGGGGTGGGCCGAGAAGTTTGAGGCATGAAAGGCTGTTGAAGATTCGCCTCGTTGAGAATGCCGACGGGAGAAAATCGGGAGGGGACTGTGCCAGCTCGGGATCTTCGTGCAGGCCCATTGATAGAGCTGGTCGTTGGAGGCACAAGGTCTGGAAACCCTTCTTCCTGGCTGGGTGACTCGGGAATGTTCTCGCGCAGAGGCGTAGAATGGCCGCTGGTTGGAGGACCCCAGATGCTTGGAGAGACACCCTCTTCTGCCTGTATCTCTCGCGCACTGCAAAAGAAAAAACCGCAATTGTCAATCAAAGGAACTTCACCTGAGAATTCGGCTCAGAGAATAAGTGGCCTACCGTTTTGAAAATAGGCGAGCACTAAGGTCATTGGACGGGGATCCAGCCCCTAACCTTGCACTTCCAATTGAGCCCGCAGCACCATTCAGGCCAGTTGAAGACCCAAATGGGGGTTTAAGAGCGGCAGTTGCAGAGGGATCATTAGGAGAACTGCGACCAGAAATCGATTGCGTGGTTGGGATGTAATTGAGGCTCATGTGACCCTCGGGCCGTGTCACGGGTGGCATTGTGAAATTAGTTCCGTGGCTGCGGATACTGCCAATACCAATCTGGCTGTTAAAGCAAATGTACTATGCAAGCGGCCGGGATATACAGACGTTTTTGTTTTGTCGGATGTAACCTCACCCCAAGACAATCATGTGTTTCAAATGCTCGACGCGAAAAGGGATTGAAATAGGTCCGGTATTGAAATCGAGATAGCAAGGAGCGCAATAAGAGTTGCTTCAACCTGCGTATCGCATTAAACTAGACGTTCTGCGAGATCAAGTAGTGAGCGTGGCGGCGGGGCCCGGATGGCAGACTCCAGCGGATACGTAAGCTCGAATAAGGTGGAAGTTCAGGAGAGGGAGAGGGATTGGGCAAGCAATCCGCCACCGTTCGTTCCGTAGGCGTATAGATCAAGAAGGACTGGCGACGAACAAGAGTACTGCTCGGCTCGTAATGATAATTATCTCGCACGGGGAATACAGAAATGTATGAATCCCAAACCGAAGCGTACCGTGAATCTGTAAGGACTCGCTAGAAGACCGACCGAGAATACGGGATCAATAGTCGAAACAACAATCCGAGAGAGAGGCGAGAAAGAGTAGCAGCGACGACAAGGAGGTGCAGGGTCCGAAAAACCGACTCGTTGGTGGCTGGAAATTAGCTGAGCAACTCAGGGCAGAAGCCGAGAAGAGAAACGGAAAGCTGTTAAGTTGAAAGGACCGCGGATGACGTGACTAAAATCGATACTGGATTGAAAGAATTAAGGGATAGAAGAATGGAGGAGAGAGATAGGAGAAATAAAAGATGCTGGGGAGAGAGTAGTAAGAGAGGTGGAAAGAGGACAGACAAGGAGGAGGAGAAGAAAAGACTTTTGGACGAAGTCTCAAGTGGTTGCTTGAGAGCTTCGGCTGCCTTGTTGGCCCGTGGCCTTGAACTTGGAACACAGCACTCATTATTTCCATAGAAAGCCCCCAATCTATTATCATCATGATCATTTGGCTTATATTCTGACAATCAATGCCTCTTCTTGATTTTTCAACGTTCGCCGGGTGTCCAAATGCATGTACGGAACTATCTACTATACCAGGAGTACATTGTATTGAAGGTAGAGGCATTCCAGGCTTTTAATTGCAAGTCGAACTATCATTTCTTTTTCCCAACTGTCGTCCAACTGGCATCCTCCCTGTGGATGTTTTGCACATATATCAAAGAGTCAAGACATCGACTGACGCCCATTCAAACTTTGGATCCTCTGCGGCTACCAAATGTTTCAGCCGACGATCCAGAGGTGTCAGTGGAGTCTGTCTTCTTGAACCCTCGAACAAAGCCGTATTTTCTAGGTCCGAAGGTCGTTCTCGAATCTCAAGTTTAGTCGCCAGGAACGGTTCCCCGTTGATCACCGACCTTTCAAGTCTCACATTTCACAAAGACTCCGGTGGACTAATAACCCCTGGGGCGTCAAGAGCCTGATAACCTCAGCGCTCACGGAGCATACAGTACAGATCGGAATGTGACAGGTGGATCATGGATATCTTACTTCCACGCAGGCTGTCTTTCCCAGTAACCAGCCCCTTCCCTGAGACCGTTGAGTCTTGACGGTTGGTTGTCCAGTTGTTCAATGTGTGCCAATTATAATAATGATGTGCTGAATTACCGGCACTGATTCTGAAACAAGGAGGGATCTGAAATCCCGCCCTATTTGATGAACTTTGGGCTCTGAAACAGATGGGACCCCGCATTACAGCGCCCTTTATCTATGCTATGATCCTTGAGTTTGACCATAGAACTGAGTTCTTAAAAAGCTACACAGCTATGCTACAAACATCACTGTCGTCAGGAATGATGACAGCTTGACGAACAGCACTTGGTTACGGGGGTATGCTTAAAGCAAGGGAGCGAGGCCATTATTAACGCCTGGACGAAAGGAACTTACAAGACATTCAGATTCGCTAACCAACGCGAGGCCGTAGTGTGTAAGATAATAATGGCCGCCTCAGCCCCAAGGAGTCAAACGGCTGGGATTGAAGTCTCAGGCATCTAACGGTAACAAATCTCGCAGCCTTATCGCCTGAGGCTCTGACTGGTCTACCGCCTAATAATCTGCCAGAGCTTTTACACCGCCTCAAACCTCCCATCATCGAAATGAAGCTCGCAAAACATTTTGTCACGATTGATATCTATATGATGGTATCGCTATCTTCATATCTAGCAATTACATTACACTCTCTTTGATGGGCTTGTTTCAACCGTTCAATGAGTTAGCAACCCCTATACACGTTTCGCGTCAAATTCGTGATTGATCGAGTATCAGATGATTCGGTTCATTTGTCTCTTCTATACCTAATACGCCGGGAAATACTTAGTCAACGGACTCCGATACTCCAGGATGACACAAGACGATGAAAAATCCTCTTCCGAGGATGAGATTCTCGTGGAATCGCTTGTCCAGGGCCGTGCGAAGCGTAGCACAGCAGGGCAACATATGTCTGCACTCTTAGACGCCGAGGCCGATGACGAACTTGCGCTATTATTCGAAGAGATTGAGGATGACAACGAATTCGACGTTGATATAGCTGAAGATGGAGCCGAAGAGGACGAAAGACTCGATTCCTCTTCAGACGAGGAGGATCAAGGACCAAACGCCCAGGCGGGGGATCTCGAAGGAGAACGGCAGATCGAAAAAGATGAGAGAGAGGCAAAGAAGAAGAAAAGAGCACGAGAAGATCTTCGCTACGGGATCACTAGCAAGAAAGTCAAGATCGGCCCGACCGCGCCCGTCCCAACGACGCCTGTTCCTCGCCTAAGAAAGAAATCGGAGCGTGTCTCATGGATACCTACAGTTGATGAAGGGCCTACGCGGTCTTCTTCTCGTCGACAAACTATGCACAATAAGGAACTGACTCATGCGCGGCTTAAAGATAGCGAGGAAAAGCGTGTTCGTCTAATCGCTACGATGGAGGAAGCGGCCAAGCGAAAATCAAAACTAAAGCCGAAGGGAATGACGCAAAGTCAGCATCTTGCAGAGGCTGAGAGGGTAGAGAAGCACAATAGCAAAAGCCTTAACCGCTGGGAGGAAATGGAAAAGAGGAAAGCGGAAGAAAGGAGAGCGAAAATTGAAGCTCTACAAAATCGTCGGCTCGAGGGTCCTGTCCTTTCTTACTGGAGTGGTGTTGCTACATGGTCTGATGGTCGCTTGACACGCGTCGGCAACGTGAACATCACGCCGAAGCCAGAAAGGGAAGATGGTTCGCGAAAGAAGAGCAAGAAGGCAGACAAGGAAGGAAAAATCGAAGCAGAGCTAAAGTCCAACAATGATACTAAGCCTGTTATATCACCAACTACCCCTCTTATTCCGTCTACTAATCTCGCCGGTCCTGCAGCCACTGCCGAACCTAAGCCTGACCAAGTCACTATCCAACCCGCTCAACAATTGCCCGCTGCTACTAGTCAAGGCAATGATACTGAACCCGAGAAAGACCATCTCAGCACTCAGGGTGATATCTCATCAGCCCCTTCCGAACCTACCGTTTATCCGAAACCAGGGGCTCCGCTACCTACCCCTACACCTAGTATATTACCAGATTTAGAGACGACGGTTACATCAGCTGAAGAGAAATTTGGCGAACCCGAGGCAACCCCGGTTGCAGAACCTGTATCAGTGACAGAAGATGGGATGAGAAAAGAAGCTATAGATTATTCGACAAACCACAATGCCACATCGCAGTCTGGTGAGGTCTCGACGGCGAAAGAAACCAAACTGTCTGCCGAAGTATCATTTGATTTGGAAGGGGGCCCTATGGTCGAATCTCAAACCCCAGTTGTCACACTGCAACCAACCCAATCAACTCAACCGATATCTGAGTCTAGTACGACTTTGCTTATTCCGGACATTCAAATTCCTATTCAACCGGATGGGCAAGCGAATGGGCAAACAAGCCCCCTGATTCCGGTACAAAGTGAACAGAAACCCGACATACACATCGACCAACCGGCTGTTACAAACACGGATTCATTTGAGCCGGCAGAGCCTCCTCGTCCCTTGGTTGTTGAACACACTGGACGAATCCTGACGGTGCTAGAGAACTTTGACGACAAGACAGCCCAAAGCCGAGAATTCAACATCTATTTCAACGCCAAGAAACCCCCTCGCCTTACGAGTACGTGCAATTTTGACCCTATTTCGTTCGTTACTCCCATACTAATACGTCAAATAGAAATATCGTCCTCGCTCTGTGTCATCACCTCACTTCCATCCCGCTACAGGGACCCTGACACCTCCCTCCCTTTCGCAAACTCTTATGCATATCACGAAATTCGCCACACCGCCGCTCAAAAGTACACATGGAGCCCCATGCTTGGATGTTATGTTGCGCCTACCGGCGTCGCCGCTCGCGGCGTACCAGAAAGATTTCTAAATCCAAATGCAAAGGACAGCAGCTCAAAGTTCAGCAGTCGCGAAGAACCTAACATTCCAGCAAAGGAGGAAGAATCTGCGAAAACGGTCGGCAGTCTCAGTACCCCGACAAGCTCTACGCCCGCTGCTCCTGCAGCAGCAGCACCACCACCACCTGCCGCGGCTGATACCGGTGATGCAATGGATATCGATAAATGACCTCCAGTCATGTCATTGCTGTCTGTAACTTTATGATGTATATTATTGCTATGATACCCTTGGGGATAAATTCTCAATCTGACACTTTTCTGGTTACGAATCTCGTCATCTCCTCGCTTCAATGGAGCGGGTAATGTCTGCCTATAGAGACCCAGCCGGTATCTGCTGCATGCTATATATGGAAGTAAAGCAAATCAGGTTGGTAACGATAGACTAACTTCACATAGTGTCAGGTAGACGGTAAGACCCAGCTCACTGCAGAATTCGAGTCTCTCCTGATAATTAATGGGGCCAGTGGTAAACTAGCATTTTAGTACGTAGATCGTGATCTACGCGCTCATGTCCACTCTTTGATTGAACCGAGTATGTACTCCGTACGTACTCGGTAAACCTAGAGCATGCTGAGACACTCCGTAAGAGCGCGGCGAGCTCTAATAAGTAGTCTATGAGACTATGACTAGTAGCACTTCTCCAAGTCACCGACTACTGGGATTAGTTTCTCTAGGTACGGTATCAGTTCCGTTTCCCGTGAAACCTTTTGCCGGCTGCTATGCTAATCAAATCAACGCTTCTTTGGAAAGATAAGTCTGACTACTGTGACTACGTAATATTCCGAGCGTCCCCGGTCAGTAGATGGATGTCTATCCTAAGCCACTCTTCGTGAGCTTATACCTCGCTGTGGGCAAAAAAGATTGAGTATATACCTTCCATATGAATGCAATGCAATGGCTTGCCCAACAGAGATCTGGTTATACCGATAAGCTCGAAACATACGGAGTATGTTCGATATATCCGCCCGGTGGCACATTAGATGGGAGCTTATCTGTAGCATAGTTAACTATTATTATTCACGTGACCCTACATATTGCGCATGAAGTAACGCATCGTAAGATGTATTGGTTTTTGCCTAATGATTAAGGCTGTCATGGATCGGACCTGGCCCAAATTCTCCCCAGGTGGATTGGGATAACAATGGAGCCTGTCGGACAGATGACGGCCACTTTATCCCCACTGTGATTATTATGGATGATGTACATCTAGATATGAACTAAAACGAATAGAATATACCTCAGTAGTAGTCAAGATGCGCAGGGTGAAAATACCGCAGTTGCATTTGATCGAGTCTAAAAGGGGCTCCGAAAGGTAAAGGTGCGAGAGCCACGGATGAAATGATCATGGCGATGAGAAAGAATGTCTAAAATTAGCTCATACGTCAAGAGACTCGTCTCGACTTTCAAAGATCGTTGAGTCACAGGCAGCCTGAGGCAGAGAAAGGCGTGCTCGGATCACGTCACCCAACCATGTCCAGCAGGTGCTCTCTACAGACAATCTAGACCACTGCCCACACACGCGTTCATCTCTCCCAAGGTTCTCTGTATCCAATTCTCGCTCGTTGTCTGCCTATTTAATCTTCTATTTACCCCTCCAGATCTGCCTCCAAGACAAAATCAATCAAGTATTCTTATACTCCGTATCCCTGTCGGTCGCTCAGTTATCCTCCGAGCGGTTTCTGACACCTGCTGCTGTGCAATATCACTCGCAATACCAAATAATCCCGCATACTCCGGGGCAACTCTGGTCGTGTTTTCAAAGAAGCTGAAGAAGACTGAAAGCAACTTGAGCAAGAGGCAAACAGCCAAAAATAACCGTGAGTCTTCCAGGTTACAATGCGATATCCTTAAATACCCTATCTCGGAACTTCTTATCTTTGCCCCTTCACAGGCCAATCACCGTATCTTGACTGACCATTTCAGGTTTCACGGTTGAAAGCTTATCACTTTCTTTATCATCGTCAAGGTGTACATATTTGCCTCGTCACTGGCCTTGTTCGCGTTCTTGTACTCCCTCAGCTTTCTTTCCTGATTCATCAGCCATCGATCATTGTCATCATCACTCTTTGGCCCTCCAAGCACACAATTTTGAGCACAGCTTTCGTGATACTCTAAGACAATCCCAGCCGCTTGGAAATCCCTCATAGTCGGCCCCTCAGGGGAACATCCGTGCTCCACATCGCACATCACTGGGCTAGATCCTTGAAACTATACAAAGACTCTCACCGCCACCATGACTCAAAGCAGTGCCCTTTCCTATCACCGCCGCTCCCTTTCTGGCTCAAACTCTTCTAAGCCGAAGTCTGGGAGGCCAATACTGTCTCGGAAAGGTGCCTCCTTTTCATCCATCTCCAAGCTAGGTTCTGGCCAGGTTCGGGTTTCGACAGGAGACGACGAGGAGCCTATGCCCGAGATGGCGGCCAGTTTCCTCAATTACTGGTACGTTCACATAGTATACGACTGTACTATATATCCTGCCCTGTTCATCCTTCACCGCCGTGTTCTTCCGTTTCTATTTTGGGAAGATGGACCTTACGGAGTCCTACTCCGTACTCCGGTTTGCGGAGTGGCCGCCTTATCATCCTTCGTACCCTTGCATACCGGATTCCTGCTTATCGGTCTGTTTATGCTAATTAAACCGCAGTGCCATGTGTGAGAGACAGATAACTGTGCCTGACAACCGCCTCCTTTATTGCAGCGAAAGGTATTTTTCTTATCTCTATCTGATACTTCTGTCCTTTTTAAACCGACAATCTCCCCGGGTCTTTTCCTTGATCTTTCATACATTTTTTCTACCTTGTCTGACCTTTCCTCATAGCTGCCGCCGCAAAGACTCCCATAAACCTCTGTCGGCTTCACTACCTACCTACAACACTATGTCCGCCCCAGTCACACCTATAACACCCCCATCGATGTCTCCCCCTACCATCGTGGCGCCGTTGACCCCCACGAGAGCTCCTATTCAAGCTTCTCGGCCTATCAGAATACCCACCGAGATGCATGACTCCAAGACGGATCTTGATCCCACCGAATGGAAGCCAGTAATATCCATGGAAGCTCGTTCTGCAAATGTCATGGCCTCGGACGCCTGGAAGTACCTGTCTCAGTTCCACGGCGACGAGTCTGTACTTCCCATGCGCCGCGCGAGGGCCGACCACCACAGTTCGACCAGTCTGTCTACCCTTCCCTCCCTGAGTCATACCCCGTCGGTTGCCTCCTCGGTGAGCAGCATCGCATCGGATTACATGGATCCTCATGAATCTGTCCATCGTCCGTTGCCCCCTCGTCATAAACCCTGCAGCTCTGGTAGCGGCAGCATCACGAAGGGCATGGAGTTGGTTGTTCCGCATGTTGCTGTGATTCCGGACTCCCCCATCGACGCCCCTAACAGTGGGTCCATCTTCCCAGCAAGCAGTGGCCTCTGGGATCAAAAGACCGCTGATGCTCCCACGGTCATCATGGGCATGAACACCGCCAACACAGTTGTCTCTGTGACCAAATGAACCAACCTCTTTTTTCCCTGGATGGGGATTATTTGGGATTTGAGTTGTGTGAAACAGGTGGTGGAGTCGTTATTACTTATCTTTATTTCTTCTACGACGGAGTATGGGCGGTATACCATAAGAGTTAAAGCGCAAAAACGACATGATTTGGCGGATGATTGATCTGGAGCCCTTCTTTCTTTACTATTTTAATCGCGGCTACGGCTGCTAGATAGCGTATTAGCTAAATGCATAGCTGCAGAGCAATAGTATCAATATTCCGCCTGCACTGTTGATCTTAGTGTTTGCCTAGTCCGTACTTGAACCCTTATCAAACCTTGACTTCAATAAGCTTAAACCATAAGGCTAGTATACATAGGTAATCGTCCAAGGTTATCTTATTCCAAGGTCGAACATACAAAATCCTTGACCCCCCATACTCTGCTACTTCAAACCCCCGCAGAAACACCACACGGGCAC
Organism: Aspergillus kassunensis; assembly: GCA_027569205.1. Classification (NCBI taxonomy): domain Eukaryota; kingdom Fungi; phylum Ascomycota; class Eurotiomycetes; order Eurotiales; family Aspergillaceae; genus Aspergillus; species Aspergillus kassunensis. Next base: position 95,457 of record JAPDEQ010000054.1, read on the forward strand.
CCAAGCCAAGCCAGATAATCAAACAGCACACAGCACCATACTAGACCTCAATCGAAACTACTCATACTCATCATCATCATTCTCCTCGTGGTCCTCCCCCTCCCCAACCATCTCATCCAGGTTATCCAAATCGTCATCCGAAATACAGCACATGAAGCAGCCGTATTGTGGGCGGAACTATAGCATGTATTCATTAGCTCGCGTTCTCACCAATATAAGACACATATATATAGTTATATAGAAGGCAGATAACATCTCAATTGAAAGACTTTCAAGCTTCCCTACAACCAGAAAATAGTACTCAGGGGCTGAATGTACCTCGATATGATCACAGCTTAGCAGTCCCGAATCGGGAACGCATGCGCCGGTACAGAGGGTGTTTCCGGAATCGATGCCGTGTGAGCGTTCGAAAGCTTGGGCGATTGCGGTGGTTGTTAGGGAAAGGGAGAGAAGTAGAAATGAGGTGAGGAAATGCATTTTCTCTATTTCTGATGATTTTGATGGTTGGAGAAAGAGATAGAAGGATCGAAGAAGGCTGATATCGGGGATTTGTTTCAGTTAAGTGAGAAAGTGAAGTTGAGTCATCTACGGTCTGGCGCTGCAGAGGAAGAAATTGTTCTCTTAAAGAGAAAACCCCTACCCAAGGAGGGCAATGGGTAGGGTTAAGCAAGGGGAGTAGCCGACGTGTTTGGAGTCTCTAGGGGGTTTGAGGAACTATGCGAATGGAGGAGGGCGTATGGAGGAGGCTTGGATGCTCCGGCCTCTGGAATGCTTGGGGCTCCCGGTGGTCTGCGTTTACCTTGCTGTTGGAATTTTAAAGACAGGTTGGTATGTCTGTGTCTCGACATAATTGATCCTTTCCGTCTTGATCTCAAGGCATTGAAGATCTTACCTGCATGCAATTTTGTAGCGTTAAGATGAAACTTTAGAAGAGCCTAAATCTCACTGGACTGGTGCTCACCGGTATATGGGCTCTTATTTGAAACAATAAAGTACGCGTATGTCATGTTAAGCACTGAAGCTGTCTGATAAGGTAGGCGGATGTGCCACACACGAGGCATGCACTTTATTGACGAGAAATGAGCATCAGTGCCAAGATCAATACTGTCACGGTAGGATCTTGACCTTGAGCTAGGCGAGATATCAGCTATCAAGGCCATATAGATCCATCGATATATTGAGGAAGCGCCAACGGCTTAAGCATGATTGGCGGAACGGCAACCCATTAAGCGCGGATAAGATGGGCCTCAGCTTGGTACTCGCCCGGCAACCAATAAGCCAGCGTGATATTGACCGCAACTCAAGTCAGGTTGAAATATCAATATCGGAGATCTATTCCGCACCGCGAGTTGCGGTCTCGTTAAGCTTTTACAGTGTGTGGAACTGTGAACAAGGTGACAACAGTGATGGTGAATATAAGCCCCTGAATCTTGGATCGCCCAACTGGATCGCAGATTCGCAATAGCTAGATTAGTCGCACCCATGTGGGGACCGAACCCAGCTTCAAGCAAACAAGTTCTGTTGGGTTGCCGAATACCGTACCGGATCTACCGGTAATCAGAGATATGGTCAAAGCCTTGCTGCGAAGCCTCGCAGAGTTGCGTCTTTGCAGGAGATCAAAATCTGCAAGAGGTCCTTCGCTCGCCAGGTGTGGATGGACTGAATTGATTGTACAATAGAGGCCGGAGGCGTCGGCATCATCTTACGTTGATGCTGTGACTATTTGTCACAAGGGAGGCCGGTTCCATGCACCTTGTATTGGCTCGGAGCTGCGAACCAATGATGGCATCTGAATAACATCTCCTTTTCGTGCAACTGCAAGTGAATTGGGAAAAAAGACTCTGAATCGCTAGGATAATTCGAACAACCATGAAGCGTATCGACCACGGCCAGACACCTCTAACAACTCGTAGTCTTATGTATAGCCGTCACCCGTGAGGCCAGACGGGCCATGCCCAGGCTTCGGTGGGAAGCCGTCCAATGGAGGCCCAATGAGGTCCTTTGGAACCTATTTCCTAGAACCCCAGCCCGTTGATTGGTGCCACACGCCATAACAACCTTCTGTTTTAACCTCTCACATGCAGCTTCTTTCTAGGGTCAATTTCAGTCTGAGACAACCTCACTATGGGTCTCTTCGACATCGAGAGAGGATAATGCCATGAAATGAATACGGCGTTGACTCAGTTATCGCAATTGGGTCACTAACGAGGAATCTTTTGATTTCCATATCCTGCTGTAAGGCAGTGCACGTCGTGTTCTTTCGTGTTCCGGACGCCAGATGGTGTGTGGTGGCGTTATTCGATACGTCTGGTCTCGCGCGACACCTGAAATTAGAGGATCAAAGACTTTTTAGTCGGCCTCAGGCGAAGCCAATAACGTTCGCATTGTTACCAGCAATTTCCTAGTCAGGGGCGTGCTCTTGTCGGCAGTCAAAGACGAACATTGAATGATCTAGCCGACTCCCACGGTATCTCATGGCGATAGAGCGTTATGTTGCAACAATCGACAGTTCAACTGTCAGATTATAGCATGGCAGCACATTGTGACAAGAAATCAAGGTTAGTAACTTGAAGTTCTGCTGATTATCGGCATGAGGCGGGCACTGCTAACAATGTATTCAAGATTTGGAATAGGTATTCGGTTCGAGATAGGCCTGAAATCTCGCGTCTGTTGGCTGGTGGACACGGCGTTGTGAACACTGATCAATTACTCGATAGGATATGGAGTATTGAAGAACTTGTGTCTCGCACACTCGGATTTTGACCAGTGCCGCTGGTCATGAGCATCATCACCCGACATATCCTATTATCCACCTTAGGCGACATCACCGAGAAGACCATGATACTCTGAGATGTATCTCCCGCAGATATAGCTTCATATAAGCATCAGGTGCACCTCTGCGAAAGATTTTGAACAAAATAAAAGCTTGATATCAGTGACATCGCACCTATATTTGTCATCTTTCGACAGTCGATCCTGATGCAAGGTACATAATGACTCGCCCATGTCACTGGTCACGGCATGTCTACTCCAAAGTAAACTTTCTTTTGGGTCTCAATAACCGGGGGCCGTCAATCAAATCTTCATCACGGTTATGAATTGCAACGACAACAAGGAGGACCCGAAACGCGCCGGTCATATAAGCATGAGTGAAGCACCACAACTTGAGGTATAAATCCGGACACACACTCTGATGAGAGGCGTTGACTCTTGCTTGTCGGTGCAAAGTTCAATTGGAGCAAGCCAATTGAAGCTGTCACTGAGCACCGAATATTGTAAGTCGCCTGCCACTGCACCTGCGTACCCATGTGCAACGGATACGTGTCGATACCCTCATATACCGGTCTTAAAGAACCTTCTTGGTCACTTTGATTTGCACTCCGACAAGGGGCTGCCAAACGAGGCCTAGGAGGTTCGATAGGGAACTCATTTGTCGCTAGCTGCAGAGTTTGAAGAGCTATCGTGTTTGCGTGTATGGGTAGGTACTCTCTTGAAGCGTGGTGCATTCGGGGTGCCCATTATCCCGGACTGACCGAGTTCATTCGAAAGCCTCAGAGCGGATTGTCTACCAACAGACGGAAGTGTCAGCTCGCATGGATTTGAGGAAGAGATATGGGGGAAAACCTCGAAGTCAGGGTGATCAAGCCAATTGGCCATGCAGGCTGACTTGATATCCGATCAAAAGCTCATCTTCAATGATCATCTCGAGCGAAGGGATGATTTCGTCCTAGCGCTCGTTCAAGTCTCGACGAATTCGGAAAGTGGAATAGGTATCATGGATGAAGGATTGACTGGAACCGATCTCCGAGCGCGGCCGTCCACCATAAACGCATGGTTATCCAGCAGCTGACAGGGGTTAAGGAGCTCGGTGTTGTTTGCTGATATGGTTCACTCTGGGACTGTCCGCGCCACATTCCATGGATCAGTGGCTGACGTCGAAGGGATGCGCTTCCATACCCTCAGTGATTGGCTGACAGCAGTAGGCTAATACTTCCGTCCGCTCCTGCGAACTTTGATTGATGGACTACTCTCCAACTCGGTTTCGCGTTTCATTGCCTAGCGTTGACAATGGACCTTAGGATCGGGTTGACTCGTTTGACCCCTCGTTTCTACTCTTTGTTCGCCTGTCATGACATTGCTTTCGGGGTTCATTTCTCAAGTGGAGCGCGTCTCTTCGGAATCATCCAGACTGTCGCTTGTACCTTTGGGCTGACCGCAAAGTGTTCAGCATTGCTGGTGATTCTTACTAGTAGCTAGTACTACTTATTGAGCACTGTCGCCCTTATTCGCCATTGCCATATAGTTACACTCATCCTCGCTGTGGGGTCCTGCAACTGCTTGTGTCGTGTCAACCCAAAACCGGAGTTATCACACTTCCCTTCTTACAACAACCCTCCGGTCATTTTAATTCAAGATACCCAACCGTCGGTAGTCAGCAGACACTATACATCGTGACGAGACAGCCCATAATACTTGACCACTAGCATGAGCTGAGAAACCCTCAGCGGTTTATCATCATGGACCAGAAGGATTCCAACCCCGCGCAAATTTCACAGCCAGAGTATGTGATCAACCTCGCTTGCCCCTTCCACTTTCCCTTCGTTTCCTTTCTACCAAGAAGAGATGATGAGACCTCATATCTGCCCGTTCCAGAACCCGGACCTCTCATATCCTAACTTCGTGCTTGACAACAGGGAACCCGCCAGCCACCAGACATCCGATACAAACAATCGGAACGGTGACAATAACTACGAGGAAGTAAATGACTATGAAACTACCGATGGTGGCATTGATTCCGGCGAATATTACCAGCTATTCCTCAGGCGTCTCCTAGGCCTAGTTTCGCGCGGACAACCGGAGGCAGTGGCTAGCTTGATTGGGACCATTCGCGCAGGCGCTTCGCAAGAAGAGATCTTTGCGGCTTTATCGCAACTTGTCGCATCATCTGGCTTAGAAGAGCCAGTTACTAGGGCCTAGTCCCTGTGGTCTTGCTCTAACGATCACGAACCCGCTTGTTTACCAGTCTACCTTTTTTTCATAAGACGACAGACATCATGCACAATCTATGAGTAAAGACGACCAACGACATTTACACATCAAATATCAATCCTGGAGGCTACATATTTATTATGCGGTTCTGCCTACTTTCCCTGATAATGAACATTTGTTAAGAATGAATACATATTTGTTTTATCTTCCTGGGCCATGTACTTGTCGGACGGTAAATACATTTTCCATGGAACCGTTAGACCCATGAAAATGGCACCTTGCTGGAAGTTCAATCCCGGAGCCGGGTTTCATTCAATCAGCCTTACTAGGAATCAACACCCAACGAATGCAATATCTACGCCGCCGTTTTGTCAAGGCATTCCCCAAAAAGGTCATACCATGGAACTGTCCATAAAAAATACGTCGTTAAGAATGCATGAATAGAAAGTAATATTGTATCTAGACTATCTGAAAAGATCACCCGACTAAGAAAAGTGCTAAATGAAGCAAAAGAATCAAGGCGTGCAACGACCCGTGAAGCGAGGGTACAGGGAGCAATCCCGAACCGTGTACCGAGCACACAGCCAAGCGAGGAAACGTTCCAAGCCCAGACCATAACCTCCGTGGGGAGATGTTCCGTACCTGAACAAGATAGTGAGTAAGTATATGTCTCGCTGGGAGGATTGAGTAATGAGAGAAACTTACTTTCGCTGGTCAGTGTACCAGTAGTACGGCGAGGGATCCATACCCTCGTGCTTATAGGCGGCCATTAGCTCGTCCCAGTCGTCCATTCTCATACTTCCGCCGACGATTTCACCGACGCCCGGCATAAGGACGTCGACGCTCTCGGTCACACGGCGGTCTTCGAGATCCTTCTTCATGTAAAAGGCCTTGATTTCGGCGGGGAAGTGGGTGAGGAAAATGGGTCGGTTGATGATATCGGTCATTTTACGCTCCGCGGCTTCGGCGATGTCGTCGCCAAACTCGTGGGGCTTGCCTTCTTCGTTGGGGATTTCACGCTCCCGAAGCCAGTCAATGGCGTCGGAGTACTTCATGCGGAGGAATGGGCGGCTAGGGATCTGGAACTCGGGGTTAAGCTTCTCGATGATGGGCTTAGCCACGGGGTCGGCCAGAACAATCTCTAGGACGCGGCAGATGACGGCCTCGAGGTGGTCCAGGAGGTCGGTGAAAGTGATGAAGTCCAGCTCGGATTCAATGTGGGTGTACTCGGAGAGATGGCGGCGGGTGAGGGATTTCTCTGCACGGAAAGACGGGCAGACACAGAAGACGTCTCCCAAGGCAGGAATGCAAGTCTCGAGATAGAGCTGCGATGACTGCGTTAGATAGGCGTCCTCACCGTAGTAGTCGAACTTGAACAAGGTGCTTCCACCTTCAACCTGTGTTTGGACCATGGCGGGTGGTGTGACTTCTGTCAGGCGGAGCTCATCAAACGTCTGGCGGAATGCCTTGAGAGTGACAGAGCGCACTTTCATGACTGAAGAGACGGTTTCGCCACGGAGAACAAGGTGGCGGTTGTTGTAGAGGGTTTGAGGGTCTGAGTCATGAGCCACGCGCGTGGTAATTGCTTCCTTGTCACCAGCGGCACGGCCGATGACTGTGTAGAAATCCACAAAAAGTTCGCGGTTGTTAGGCGCATGTTGCTTAGGAGGGACGGCCCGCATCTCTCCATGCAATGCGATGGAAGTCTCGAGGGTGAGAGTCATGGCATCGTATGTCTTGACCAAGTCGCCCGTCAAAACGCACTGCAAGTAGCCGTAGCCATCAGCTAAAGTCAAGAAGATCATATCCTTCTGTGTGCGCAAACGATGAATCCGCCCTATGACCCGCACACGGGTTCCGGGGGTTTCTGATTCAGGTGTGCCCAGCGTAACAATAGCAGGGTTGGTCTCGTCTAGGCGAACCTTCACAGGCTTAGGAAGAGACGTGTCTTCCTTGATCACAACCTTCTTCGCCTCCTCAAGGACAAGTTGGCGTTTCTCTGCCTCCTGCTTCTCGCGTATAGCCAGTTCTTGTTCTTTTGCGGCCTTCTTTTTCCGTTGCTCGTAGAGGTTGGTTGCTTTCTTTATCGCCGACTTGGTAGCGGGTTTCCACTCTAATTTTGCAGCGGGTTCCATTCCTTCACCAGTCACCTCAGTCTGGGACTTGCGGGTCAGATATTGAGCGCCTTCAGAAGGATCATGCTGCAAAAAAGCATGGATAAGCGTCTTGTAGGGAGCCGACTCGGAGCCAGTGGCGGTTGAGTCGTCTCTTCCGACGTCTTCATCAATGTATATAGAAGCCATTGGAATAATCAATTGATTGACTGGGTGAGGCTTTGGACAGTATGAGGATATCCGTCAATGTCGTTCGTTCGGTTGCTTGAAATATGCGCTGCGGAGAGGAAAGATTAGCCTGTGAGTCACACCTAGTTACACAAAGGACAAAGAAGAGCATAGCAGAAAAGTTGGGCGAAACCTATGAGATACCCCAAATATCCTAGAGATAAACACTTACCTATTACTCAAGTAGCCCAGGCACAATGGAATCTGCAAGCCTACAGAAGGACGAAAAAGAACTTGGAATTAAGTCAACTTTGGTGATTGATTCGGAGGGGTAATTTTCTTGCCCGCGATTGCAGCCTCAGGCACAAGATAAGGGCCCCAGTTCCGCATCGCTATCGGTGCCTGGTTAATAGTACTCAAAGTCTTGGATTTACAACAATCCTATCTCATATATCAAGATGAAGAAGCTTAAAGTCTCGGGAATTGCTCAAATTTCCCATCGCACCATGTCAAGATCATTTGCTATGGCACCTTTCTCCAACGCACTACTGAGAGATTCACAACTAACCCTGAATCCTGACAATCATTATGTGCAATAAGTTCTGAAATAATGCACGGTCTGTCTGTCAAACTGATATCTGGGTATGTATGTACTCCGTATGGAAGGGTCAATTCCTCAACCAGAGTGGGTTAAGGTTCAGCCGAGATTGAGCCTCTTCCGGATCCATCTTGATTCCTCAGCGACATCTCCAAATAACCGACCCCACCAAGAGCTTCTTGGAATCTTGGACAGCTGCTAGTCCCGAATCTCTGCATCCATTCATGTACAAAACTATCTGTTTTGATATCGCATTCAATATTTGGTTCAATCCATGTGACAGCTGGATTCAATGATGACATTCTGTTACATTATCCACCGATTTGAACAAAGGCGAGACTGCTGCAGAATATAATGTCAAGACTGCCTCTTCCCCGCCCTTCCAAGAATGGCTGACTCGCTGAGCCTCATCAACCCTGAGCCTTGAGGAAACATCCGGACTCAGAGTACATGGATACTATAATCCCGAGCTGACATGAGATAGGCATGCTACATCCTTGAATTGATTCTATGCCTGGCACTGACAATAGGGTTGAGATTATCCAGATGAATCCGTGCCTATCTTTTTCTGGGCCCGTAAGTGTATTGAACCAGGGAACACCCTCCAATTGAATTTATATACTTATTATCTACTTCTATTGAATGTTTTCAATTATTATTGTCATTTGCTTATCATCTTTTTCGACTATTTTCTTCCTCTTTTCTATCCGCCATGATAGGTACGGAGTACAGAGCTCATACCCAGCTTTTTTGTTTTATACTTTCCGTTCGCTTGCTCTCAAGTTTGGTTTGGCAAATCAATATGTATACGATATACTGTGGCTTCAAGACTTCAACAATTGTTCAGTTATATGTGAATTGGTTTGACCCTCATCATTTTCATGCTAGTCATTGGATTTTGTTTGTATCTTACTTTGTTCAGTCACACTGTCATTCCCCCTTTTCCCCTTTCGAGTCTTAATTTCTCCTCAGCTCTGAATACGACATTTGTTTTAAATTATTATTTCATTTCTTTTTCTTCAAGTGCTATGTATTTGCGCTTATCCCTTTCAGGCCTAACAGTTTGAGGCCATTCTTTGTCTCCATTTGACTCTTCATCCTGTCATTGCTGTCATTGCTGTCATTCTGCGGACGCTTGGATCCTTCATCACTACTACACGAAGCATAATAATCTTTTTCTTTTTACATTTTCTGCTGCTGTTGTTCTTCGTTTTTATGATAATTTCTTCTGCGTGACTCGAGTTGTGGTGGTGTGGCATCGCGACATTCTAAGCGCGAACCCCCTAAAATTGACAGCCAAGGAGGTCCAACTGCGGAAACATCTCCAGAAGGTCAAGTCCGTCTCCTTTTCACCACCTCTTTTCCAATGCACATTCCAATTGACCACTAGTATCTTGTCTAGACACGTCTCCATTGGGGTCACTTGTTTTGCGCTGTGACTTTTTTTTGTACCTTTCGTTTCCTGTCACTCTCTTCAACTTTGATTTTGTGCCCCTTCTCTCCTATTTCTTCTTTTCCCATTCTTTTCTCGGGGGCTACCTGAACCCCATACTACTTCATCTTTTCGGTTATCACTTATCTTTTACCATTTATTATTCAATATACCTTGCATCGGTTCCCCCTATCCATCCCCTATCGTTGCCATTGGCCCCTTCGTCTACGTTGACCTCGACCTCTCCCTTTCCCTCGCTTTGTTCGCCATGCAAAACTCCGATGCCTCTAATATCCAAAGTCGTCTAAATTACCCTCACCTAAACGCGGATAGCACTGGGTTCTCCCACGGAGCGTACAAGTCGAACAATTATCCCTTGCCAGGGTTGTCGGACCGGAATCATCGCCGGGTAAACATTCCTGCCATCAACACGACTGCCACGCCGAGCATGAACGACAACATGGGAAACTCGGGCACTGCATACGACATGAACTTCACCCCTCTTCTTCCCTCCCAATTACTGCTTGGAAGTCCATTCCAGCCCGGTACCCCCTCCGCATTCACCTCCCCCCAGTTCACCAACTACGGATTCTCCCAGAATGGCTCGGCGCCCGGAGCTCAGAACCAACTGGGTAGTCCAACACAACCTTCGCATAATGCTGGTATATACTCGAACATGCTGTCTACGGAAGGTCTAGGCAATTCGCAGATGCTCGGTGGTCCGCAATCCCCTGTTGGTGGTTTGGGAGGCTTGGGGAACGCTGCGTACGGGAGTCCTGCTGCGTCCGTGAACCCTGGATTGATCTCAGGCACAAGCCGAACAGTATACCTTGGCAATATCCCGCCGGAGACTCCAGCGGAGGAGATCCTCAATCACGTGCGGAGTGGTCAAATCGAATCTGTTCGCTTGCTCCCTGATAAGAACTGCGCCTTCATTTCGTTCTTGGACAGCAACTCAGCTACACATTTTCATTCAGATGCTATTCTCAAAAAGCTCGCGATCAAGGGGAATGACATCAAGGTGGGCTGGGGCAAACCTTCCCAGGTGCCAACCTCAGTCGCCCTGTCAGTCCAGCAGTCCGGAGCTTCACGTAATGTGTACCTTGGTAACCTAGGGGAGGAGACAACGGAGGACGAACTGCGAGAAGAGCTTGGGAGATTCGGCCCAATCGACACGGTGAAAATCGTCAAGGAAAAAGCCATTGGCTTTGTTCATTACCTCTCTATCACGAATGCCATGAAAGCCGTTTCCCAATTACCTCAAGAGGTCAAATGGCAAGCTCCTCGACGCGTCTTTTACGGCAAGGATCGATGCGCTTATGTCTCAAAGACACAACAGCAGAATGCCGCACAGTTCCTAGGAATTGCACCGGGGTATGCACATATCCTCAACTCAGCAGATCGCGATCTTATCACCAACGCGCTGGCTCAGCAGTCAGTGGCAGCCGCGGCCGTAGCCACTTCTGCAGGTGGTGTTAACAATCTGGGCAACCGGACCATCTACCTCGGCAACATCCACCCTGAAACTACGATCGAAGAAATTTGCAACGTAGTGCGAGGGGGTCTCCTGCATCATATTCGATACATTCCTGACAAGCATATTTGCTTTGTTACCTTCATTGATCCTACGTCGGCTGCCTCTTTCTATGCCCTAAGCAATCTACAAGGGCTTATGATTCACAACAGACGGTTGAAGATCGGCTGGGGCAAACACTCTGGACCCCTTCCTCCTGCCATTGCACTAGCCGTCAGTGGGGGCGCTTCTCGGAATGTATACGTGGGAAACTTAGATGAGTCGTGGGCTGAAGAACGTCTACGCTCAGACTTCGCCGAATACGGAGAGATTGAACTAGTAAACACGCTTCGAGAGAAGAGCTGTGCGTTTGTGAACTTCACCAATATTGCAAACGCGATCAAGGCCATTGAAGGCATGCGGAACCGAGAGGAATATCGGCGGTTCAAGATCAACTTCGGCAAGGACCGCTGTGGTAACCCTCCTCGTCAGACAGGCAATACTGGGCAGCAAACCCGCAACGGTGGTGGCATTGAGGGGCCACAATCACCTTCTCCGGCGCTCAATGGCTTCCATTCCCTTGGTCAACCCGGATCCTCGACTAGCCCAACACGTCCGGCGCTTTCGCCCGCATCCGGCTCTACCGGATCGCAGAACGGCCAACAAAACCGACACCCTCTGCAGACCGTAGCATCTCCGTCAGGCATTCTGAACGGGGGTTCCGGCAATCCGCTGACCATGTATCTAAGTCAGATGTCTGCTCAGCAGGCTCAGGAGGAAGAAGATCGGCTGAACGAATCCATCACCTTGGCTGCCTTGCAACATCAACCTCAATCCAACCAATACAACCACCACCAGCATCACCAGCATCACCACCAACACCAGCAGTCACTTTATAGCCCTCCCAGCTCTAGCGAATTCACCAACGGCAGCATCGAGGCCTCTATGCACCAGCATAAGCCCTCTACGAATGGATATCTGAACGTTACAAATGGCTCAAGCGGACATGGTCATCACACCACGGCGAGCACTAGCAGCTTGAGCGTACCCCGTACACAGCATTCCCGAGCTGTGAGCTTGCCATCATTTTCTCAGGAGCCATTCGGCCCGATCTCCGGTCAACCCGGACCTGGTCGTTCTGGGCCAGCTCATCACCCTCAGAGCAGCTTCTCAAGCTTTTCATCCGCACTGGGTGGGCTAAACCATTCCGGGTTTGGCTTGGCCATCCAAAACGAACACTCGCTGCCTGGCTGGGCTGAAGAGGAGATTGGCGCGAAATGAACGGCTACGGAACTATGAGGATTATCTGCTGTCAAGCGGTTGCGCTTGTTTACTATCCTGTCATTTCCTTCTTTCTCTGCTATGATTGATCCCTTTTTGCATCTTACCATTACATATTTCTCATCATTATGATTCTTTTCTACTGTATTGTTTTGTCCTGTTCGCATACCCCTAATATTCTGTAACACCTTTATAATGTTTTAATCCCCCTTATTATTTTCCTTTACATGTATTGCTAGCTGGGTATGACACTTCTTCCCCTTTGGTTCTTTTGGTTTTTTCTTTTCTCTTTGTTTGCAGAGTCATCGTTCTTTCACACTTGCTTTATTTATCCCCCTGCCTACGAAGACGATTGAGATTCTGGCTTTACCATAGACTGGTCTGGCTATGATCTCGATTGTTTGATGTCTCAGCCCCTTTTTGCATATGTGATGCCAGTTCGATGGATAATTTGGAGAGTACAGCTATTCTGTTGGGTCTTGGTGATGGACAGAGGCGGACACAGCTTACAAGGGCAATCATTCAGGATAGTGATGGTTGACAACCATCCAAGAAATAGATAGGAAAAGAGGACGGAAGAGAAACAGATAAACAATACCAACAGCATGTCTAGTGGTCTGATACGTTTTAAGTAATTTGTGCACCTGCACTACCTAACTATGGGACAGTCGTCGGCCAGAAGGTCGTCGGAACGGAAAAACTCAAGCCGCTTCTCCCTTACAAAAGTAAATACGTCGATTTCTACACCATCACCTCTCCCATCCTCAACCTCCTTGACATATCCAAAAATTTAGTCTGAAACGAGTCTGCTAGACCAAATCACCTACTGAGATGACTTTGCCTCCTGAACAGTTAAATATCAAACGACGTCGAGAAGAAGAGCCTGTAGATACATTATGTAAGAATCTTCTGAGGCTGTTCCCACTCTTGACATATCTTCATTTGAACACACAAAGCTAACTCGGAATGCAGATATCCAATCTGAAATACATCAAACAAAGCGTCGCTTTACTGATTTCGTTTTCCAACGAGTCCAAATCAATGCTGGAAGTGCCCATGGAAGCGACTCTCCTAGCCCTTCGCGCTTGACGGCTGCACAAAGAGTCATACGAAATCCGCGATCCGTGAGCAGCAATCATGTTCCCAAATCTACCAATATCGCGGGTGGGGGTGTCCCCATGGTAAAGGCCACTTCCCCGGGAGCCGAGCTTCGTGACGCGAAAAAGATCGCGGCTGTTCGAAAAGAGGCCGAGGAAAAGCTGGGAAATGCTCTTAAATCTTTGCCCGTGGCACAGAGATCTGAGGCTGAGAAACCTACGGATGCAACCCCGGGGCGGGGTGCAGTGCCGGGTGACAAAACTTTGGTGTCTTCCACATCAAGTGGACGAGGTAGCCCGGTTTCTTCAGCAGAACCCACGCCCTCAATACGTCGTTTTCAGATTTCACGAGCAGGCACTCCTCAGGGTCCACTACGCAGTACCGGTGGGGGTGTCCAAAAACGTAGAGCAGACGGCGCTGTGGCAGTTTTGGTCGAGAAGCTCCGGCGTGATCCCCATTCGAGGCAGGCGTCAATGGTTGCAGACGCAGTTGTTGCAGGCGGGGAGGAGCCGGTCGTTTTTCGTCCGCGAAGGCGACCGGTGGTTAACCAAGCCGAGAAGAAGTGGCGGAAGGAGCGTCAAGGGGCAATTTCTGCCGCCAAAAAGCATATTTCGCAAGTGCTGGAAAAGGAAGCGCAGGCTCACCAGAGCAACTGGGATGACGAGTCTGACCGGCTTGCACGTCAGTTCGAGCAGATTGCGTTAGAACTTGATACAGAAATTGAGGTGGTACCAACAGGTACAAGCAATCAACCACTGCCAAAACGTCCCGCAATGCCCAAGCCTCCACTGAAACATCAGCCGCGGACTCCCAACAAACATCGAGCCACCGCACCAACATCTACAGGGTCCAATCAGGAAAAGCCTGCAACCGACGAAGGTGGTGACAGTGACGAGGACTATGTCTACGATATGTACATTCGCTATCCTCTGCCGGACAAACGGCCTTTGGCAGATCCACTCGTCGACCTGGATGTAGACCAAGCAGCATGGCTGCGACACCATGAGATCGATGCCTCTCGCCAAGACTTTGGAGTTATCGTCATCACGCCAGAGGATGAGATATACTGGGAAGAATTCGCGGAAGAGGACGAGGATGAAAATCGGTGGGACAGCGAGGATGGAGATTCCAACGGTGCGTATCGGGGAGCAACCACGAACATGGCTTTTTGCGGATGGAGCAAGCTAACGGGCGCTATCTTGACAGCTGAGAATAATCCCGCAAACGACTATCCAGACGAAGAGCTATCTTGGGACGATGAGGACGATGCGGCAGCGACCTATGGAAAGTACCGACGCGATCGGTCCGACGACGAAGATGACTGGGATTCTGACAGTGACGGGGTCAACGCAGGCAGACCTGAAAACCAATACGGACGGTCGCACGTGGAGTCTGACGAAGATGACTGGTAGATACGGCACATCGATATATTTACTCCGGTACTAAGCTTCCGCTAAAGTTTGTTGTCACCGCAACTTCCTACCATAGCGACTTGCAGAAGGAGGACAATGTTATTCTGAAAGCCCAAATAACCGACCACGCCGGAAATCCTACGGGATCGTTTCCGGAGTGATCGGTTATAGTCCATGGCCCAAGAATGCAACTACTCCGTACACAGCCTGTGTTTTTTATGCCGATCATACAATGTTTGCCAACCAATCTCAAGAGCCTAGGACCGAATGAGATCCTCGAAGCGACATATGGCGATCGAATCCGTCAAAATATGATAATGCGGGGTTCAACTCTCCACATTGACCCTCGTCCACCCAAATCGTGAAGAAAGCTCCATACCGTATGCGAGTCATTCACGAGACACCCAAGGCTGACAAGGCTGCCCTGACAATGCAACCCGAATCACATAAATCTCACCCCAACATTGAACACAGACGCAAACCAGCCCAGTACTCCGTAGCACGCGAGATTTGAGGAACGAGGGAACACACCCTGCAGATACGGCCCGACGCTGACAGCGACGGTAACACAGCTACTCCCTTCTCATTTCTTTTCTTTCTTTTTTGTTTTTTACTTTTTTCACTTCGTCTTCGTATGCCGTGGCCGCAGGCATGTGTGGGGGGATGCACGAATAAAGCGAAAGACATCATTATCCAGTCAGGATTCAAATCCTTCGGTTCGATCGGTGGTTTCTGCACGGCTGAGCTGAATATTCAAGGCGAGGTGAATGTTGCCGGCCTTGGGATAAGGTACTTATTCCTTCGCCTTGTCTACAGATTCCGTTGGTGTACTGGTTACCGGTCGGTTCGCGTTGCCAGGTCATGGGCTCATGGTAGTTTACTAGTAACCAATTGGGCTGTATTCTGCGCGATGGATGGCACGGCGTGGCGTGGCGTGGCTTTGTCGCAGCTCTAGTGCTAGCTAGGTAGCTTTCTCGATATGGCATCATTGATGTACGGAGTATCTTCCACGGTGAATTATCTAGGGTCTGATCATTTCATCGGTCATGTTGTGTTGATGAACAGAATCATATACTCGCCAGGTAGCACCGAGCACCGGGCACGGGCACGGGCATGAAATAGGCCATGACTACCCCGTACCAGTACGGTACGGTATCATACCATACATATACAACTCACTGCCTAGTCAGACCAGTAAGATAGAATACTACCACAAATCCAATATCACTCGACCTCAGTAGCATATAGTAGTAGTAGCCCTTGAGACTTTTGAATACAGACCACTACAAGAGATAAGGCGCATTGGCCATCAACTCTGCATACGTCTCTTCCCGTCCTGTCCGTCGCAGCAGAGGGTTGCCCGTATCACGTGATACACAGCCTTTCAGAGGGCGTCGAAGTAAATAGTAAATAGAGTAATTGGGCGTAGGATATATATAGCGCTTATAATGTAGCAGTAGTAACGAGAGAAAGGAACGAAGATTCAGTCGAATATCCAATAAATTGAGTGATTTTATCCCAGGCCAGATCAGACCAGATTGGGTCCGAGTCATATGCATGCTAGCTAAATAGAATACAGAGAGCCTCCCGATGAGTATAGGTAGATAGCATGTCATACGTTCGTGAGAAGATGAAGATGAAAGAGAAATGCAATAAGGAAAAGGAAATGAAGTATATGGCCGGGTCCAGCGAAATGAAGAAAAGATGGAGGCGGGTCGGAGGGTTATAGACAGTGTGAGATGGTTTGAGGGATTAAATGTGGACGATAAGAATGAATAAAGAGGTATTTCGCGATGCCGTGCCGTGACGAGTCGAAGTTGATGTCGATATCGATGTCGGAACCCGGTAGTCAAGAAGATCGAAAGGGATAAAGACTAGGAGGAAAAGAAGGAGAAGATAGAGATGTACGAGGACAAATCACCTCGACAACCTCCTCCTCATAACCTCCTCCCGATCCTCTCTCATCCACGGATACCAAACGCCCATCCACTCAATAACACCAAACTGCGGCGCGCCGCCATTAAAGCTCGACCTTGAGCGAGTCTCCTCCTCCTCCTGACGCATAAACTCGCCATCCCGCATCCGCCGTTGCTCCCGCAGCGTCGGGCATTTCTTCTCCTTGATGAAGCGGTAGAATTTACACTGGATGCCCTGGAACCCGCTGCGCGGGCGAGCCGGGAACTGGCGGTTAAAGCACTCGCGGACCTCCTTCCACTCCTGGGAGAGGTCGACGCGGTGGTACCAGATAAAGTACATTTCCTCTTCCTCGTACTTGGGCCGTGGGGCGCGCCGGCGCTCGCCTTGGTTACTGGCGGTGGAGGTGTTGTTTGTGCTGGAGGTGCTGGAGACAGAGTCGTAACGGGTTCGCCTGTAGGTGTCTGGTGAGGAGTCTGTTGAGCGCGGGCGGTACGGCATGAATGAGTGGTGGTGGTGGCTTTCCTGGGGTGAGGGGTGATGGCTGTTGTATGGGTTGTGGTGGTGGTGGTGATGTTGATGGTGGTGATGTTGGTGATGTTGAGAGTCCGGGGGGCTGTAGTGGTACTGATTTGGACTTGGGGGGTAGAGAGACGAGTATGTTGGTGTTAAGGGGGCGTAGTGAAGTTTTGAGGCTGGTTGATCGGACTCTGTTGGGGGATTTAGGAGAGAGTCGATAGCCATGCGGCCTGGACGGGAGAGAGATTCCATGTTGGTGTTCAGATGCTAAGCAAGCAAGAACTTGTTGGATGCTGAATAGCAGGAAATAAAAATTGGAAAGATGGTGAGGATTATCAAAAAAGTGAGAAATAAGACAGGAGGAGCGCGTTTAAAGTATCGAGTATTCCGGATTTAACCATCACATCACCAAACCAAACCAACAGCACACGAGGCCTCCGGTTGGATTTGGAAGAGCAGGTCTAGTGTTGGGGTGTCGCTGGACCATGCAGGAGTACCGAATTGCTGGGACTCGTTGACCTGTAGGAGGAAGCGATTGAGGGCGCCCCTGTTCTCGTCTAGCGAATGTCGTGAAGCCTGGATGGGCAGCGTCTGCGGCAATAGACCAAGTTGGAAAGAGGGCGCTTCTGATGCTCTTCTCCTGCTCCTGCTTCCGGGGTTGGAGATTGCTTTCAACTAGGATTCTTACTGGGATCGATATTGTCTCGAGATGGAGATAGGATGAGCAGGAGTAAGACAAGGATGTTAAGGCTTCAAGCGTCCACGAGCGTCGAAATATGATAATATATTAAAACAAATAAAATAATGCAAATATTAATTTAAAATAGATACCGTTAGATCGGGTAATTAAATGTACAATTTCAGAGATGTGTAATTTATTGGCAGTAGATCGGAGTCTCGGAGCCGCAGTCAAACAAAGAACGACCAAGAACGACTTGGGACATTCACGCAGAATGACAAATACTCTGGTTACCCTCTGGTATGTGAATACAGTCCAGGGTGGCTCCCCTGCTCATTCGGATTGCATTCTTGCCTGACCCTTGACGCCTGTACCACCTGAGTAGTGAGTAGACATCGTCTCATCGACAGATTAATGTACAGTAGTGTGGAGCTGTGGGAGGCAGCTAAATTAACCCGAGTCTAGACTGATGATCTGACAGAGTCAGACTGACAGCCACAGAATCTTCAGTCTCTCTTCAACAAGAATCTCCTCGTGCCCCCGGCAGTCGGGACAACAGAAAGAAGCCCGATCAATAATGGAGTCTTCAGCTCAGCCAGACAGCACTGAGTGAGGATTCAGGAGGGGTGAAAACCAACAAAACAAATTATATTCAGGGCTGTCATTGGCCGAGGGCCGAAAAGTGGCTTCCACTAGCTTACCGGTCTGTCGGGCCGCTCTGGCCAATCACAGCAACGAGAAAGTCTGACAGAAAGTGATTGTGTGGGGCATTTTTCTTTCTTTCTGTGTTGAACTTTGAACTTAAGTGTTCACTACTTATCTCTACCAAACCGGTAATCATCGCATCCTGCCACTGATTATTGCTCGATTCGAGCTGTCATCTGCAAATCATTTCGTCAGACCAAGAGCGAATCATCGGCACAAATAAAAAACCCGCTATTGATTCGACAGACAGGGTGTTATTTCTGGCATCTTTGCCTGGTTCGGAAACCCCTCGTGCGCCTACCCTGGTCCATACTCCATGGACTCTGCAATCAACTGACGCTGACACGGCATAAACACAAGACACTGCATCCATCAGTGCATGGATCAGAGCCATGCTGTCTCAAGTCGTTTGGCCGTAGCTTTCCGGCCTGCATTGCATGCAAGGAATAAATGCTGGTCTCTTTCCCAAGTTGTACAATGTTACCCACACTTTGTCTCTCCAGGGTCGAAACTGAGAAATACTATCGATACAAAGTATGCATCACCGTCATCATTCTTCTCCACAAGGCATTTGTCACCTCATCATCGCATCATATCCTCTGGATAACGTGAGCCTTGAGTTTGAAGTCTGGAAATATCTCAAGAGATCGTCCGTTGTCAATGGACACTGGCGGAGAATTGTGGGCAGTGGAACCTTGGAATTGCGGCACAGTCAAAGTGCGCAAGCTTTGGACAGAAAAGGGTTCTGGTCGGTTATATCGCAACTGTGATTGGGGTTCCTATCTCCTAAGTTCCCCGCGATCATAACTCGAAGATGCCCCTCTTGAGTCTTGGACTCTTGAGTCCTTGACTCTTGTATCGGAGTCTGGTACGACTACGGAGGCCTCCGGGTCCAGATCCTCAACCGGAGTACAGGAAGCAAGAACTGCGAGAACTGTTGTTCTGAAATTATTATTTTCGAGGAAATATGACCTGACCTCTCAGGATAGACGCCTGCTGAATAAAACGATCGTCTCTGCGGCGCTGCACCTGCAGTCGTCTATCGCCTGTCGTGTCTCGTCTGTACTTCCGTCTGTACGGAGTAGCACAGGACGGTTGATCTCACCACTCCGGGCGCAAGGATTTTCTTCAAGCGGCTTCCTTTGCACAGCGTGAGCTGAGATCTGACTCGAGGTTCGCCTCTAATTCAGCCTAGAGCGTGCCAACTTGCCACTAGGTATTGAATCGACACTGTGACAGCGCCTACCCGCAGTCGAATTCAATCACGTGAACATCAAAGAACAAAGAAATCAAAGTTAGAACCAGAGCAGGCGGCGTTTGAATTCCGTTTCCTTGACTCGAGCCGTGGTCGTGTTTCGTTGAGTCAGGAAGTGAGGCTCTCCGAGGTGCCTAAGTACTCCGTGCTCCGTGTTCCAGAATTCAAGCAGCAGACTCCTCCACTGAATGTGCAATTCTCGTCATTTCTGTATACTTCTAACCCACTTAGCCTTACGGAATGACAATCACAGACTCAGACAATCAAGTGGATCAACGTTGACGGAGGCCGAGACAATCCGCCCGTACTTTTTTTGCCTGTGGATACAATTCAGATCTTCAACTTCACCCATCTTTCAGTCGTTCTTGATTCTTCATGCTTCATTCTCCAGTTCACCTAGACCAGCACCAGTGACCCGACCTCAGCGCTCACTGCTCAGACCATGGCACAAGCCGATCCTGCAGATTATAAGATTAATCTATCCAAGTGGCCCAAACTCCACTTCCAGAACAACTCGGTCTTCTTCTTAAGTACTCCGTACAAACTGCTACATCCTCAGCTCGAGCCGCCTGCTAGCACCAGCTATGGAGCAACTCGTCAACACTAGCCCCATCTATGTCGTTTAAAAAAAAAATACGAAAGTTTCCCCAACGGGCCAATGATGCGATCTAATCGTCGCAATTTTTTTCCAATCCGGCACGGACGGGAAGATCCCGTTATTCTACATATTCAATGGAGTTACTGTACGGAGTATAGTACGCGAGATATTCATCAATTTACTGCATTATTACGGAGTATTATTGTTTTAATCTCCAATCAGGGCCAACCTCAACGGTTCTGCAGGCCTAGGATAGCTCCTATGTATCTGGGTTAGTCAAGACACTGGTCTATACCGGATCAGGTAGTCTATCCCTATACGCAGCAGGTACTCGTACTTGGAGTATACTGTCGATTGACAAAGTCCAAGACACTCACTGTATGGAGTAGTTTTCGGCCCCTGTGAAAATCATAACCATAATCTGCATGAATATGGCATATGCGTGTCTTGTCTTGTCTCATTCTGTGTTGGCCTCCAACATTACAGATTCAGCAAGGGGGTCTGCTCGATCTAATCCTTGGAGTTTACACTTTAAGTCATTAGCACCGTCTTACTTTCTTGTTCCTCCTCAGACTCGAGGATTCCAGATACTCTGTAAATTGAGTCACCACGACGCCAGTATCTGGTTATGTCGACCTGCAGTGTCGGTGAGCCGAGACGTTCTCCGGCCACATATTTGCTTTTTCTTGAAGAATCCCCTTGCGTCTGCAGAATTGGCTGACAATGTAACTACTCCGTAGTTCGTTGTTGACAGTCCGTGCTGTGTCTACGGTGTGCGATTTACTGGGTGTATACTTACAGTGGTAAAGAACAGTTGCGTGTAGCTTGGTAAATACATTCATTGCTGCACTCTGTATAATTAGCTATCTGGTGGACCACTTACTGTGCACTGGATGATATACTGGGTAGTATAGAAACTCCAGGGTAGAATGAAGAATACTCATCCGGAAACTGAATTGTCTGATCTTCAAAACTCTTTGTATATTGTATAGAGAAGTCAACAAGAGCACAGCAAACCCCGTAGCAAACCCCGGACTAGAAGCTACCCAGGCGCGGCCACGGATTCTGGAGCCCGATCTCCCTTGTTTGCAAAATACAGCTACACTGACTGCATTGCACAACCGTTGGATCATCAGATCATCAGAGCATAACCCCATCCAATCCTTTCGGTTATCTTTGCCCGCCAAATTTGTCTTCGCCTCCATTTTCCGGACCCCACGAGGCAAGTAGTACTATGTACTACTCCAGGATACATCTGTACTACCTAAATAGTAGTAGTACATGGTGCCAGGTACTCCTAATAAAGTGGACCAGCCCCGGCTTTGGGGTCACTGGGTCGTTGGGTCGGTCCCAAACGTAATGCCAGGACTTTTTGGAGAGTCTGAATGGTTAGAATGTACGAGCGGTCCCCAACTTAATCTATTAAGTTTCCTGCGCAGTGCGGAGCTTCTATTCTTCAGACGATGGGGCCTATAAGGTCCCGTAGTTAGTATGGGGGCCGTTCGTCAGCGAATCCTTCAGGGGAGTACCAGTGCTGAATGCAGTAAGAAGGATCGCAGGAATCGGCCGTTATACGGTCTCGTAAATAGTCCTATTTGGTAGTACTACATCCACTCGGTATTCCGTAGACTGACTTGCTTTCTCAGAATCTCAAAGATAGAGCCAAGGCCTCTGACTCGTCGCTGGCACAATGTGGCGTAAAACGTGTGAGTTGATGGATTCCTGCCAAAGTCAATTTCCCATCTCATTAGTATTACATTTTTTCTGGAATTGATTTCCACAATGTGACATGTGACTTTGCCATTTTAAAGCGGGGCTGCTATGGTTGGATCTTCATAGCAGGCTATTGAAGATACGAACAAGAAGGTGGGTTCATTAGTCTTGACTGGGGGGGCAAAGTGAACCGTAGGTCTGTGATATCAAGAGTCAAGACTCAAGTCCGGATGCAGTACTCCTCCGGAGTACTCAGCCTCGATAGTTGGTTGTACAAGCTGTCTTGGATCGGATTCTGTTGTCATGATTAATAATGGGAAATTTTCCCGGGGAAGAAGCCGTTTGAAACTTTAATCGAATTCTTGAAACCGGTTATGGAGGTTCAAATGACGTCCAGCTTGAAGTCCAAGTTTCTGCAGCAAGTATCAGGCACAAAGAAGCTTCGATCAGGTGCTTCTGATTGGCTTCCCGACCCATCAAAGGCCCGTTGCCCCGTTGTGCTTTGTCCTCGACCGCTCATCAATATGGCGATCATTGTACGGAGTAAAGTTGTAAATCCAAACTAGCAGCTGGTTCTGTGATCTTTTATTATGGTTGCATCAGCCCGGGATCGGAAGGAGAACATAGTTCTTACAGTGGTTGTTGTTCTTTCAAGGGCAGTTTGTACCCCTGCCGATTATCATCATGTTGGTCGTACAAGGCGACTCATGTCGTAACGACCACGGACTGAGTTGACTGACAGTCTGTACGACATGGTAAACAAACAGCCTTTTGACACGGATAGCCGTTCGATCGGCGTCGACTAGGCAGATACAATCCCGCTGATGGACCGTGACATCAACCGATTCGACCGTACTCCGTCGGCACAGATGAAGTCGTCGGTGAGTCGGCCGGCCGCGATCTCCATGGAAATTATTGGAGTAACAGCTGATTATGTTTCGAAATATGGTAAAGTTGATTCACAAGAGCCGCGAAGAGTCATGTCGGGCCTACTTCCCTGCACCTGCCTTGTGAGGAAGAGAGCTTGCGCGGCGGCTGTTAACTCCGTACATCAACTCACAGAGTCACAAAGAATCATTTGGCTCGGAGATGGGTTGCAAAGGATCGAATCAGTTGAGATCTAGCATTCTCATTGGCTCTTCATCTCAGAGGAGATTTAATTTATGAGTGGACCACTGGACCGACAGGGATTGACCTGTTTTCGGGATCACTTGAGTGGTTGGTTTCATGCTTCGGCGTCAAGATTTAGCTCCATAACCGACTCGCAGCCTCGCAACTTCGCAAGCTGCAGCAATTATGCCAAGACAACAGCCAAGCAGTCATTTTTACTAGTTTTGCAGCTCCTTCCGTGATGAAGTGATGAAGTCAGTTACGTAAAACTGGAGTTGCTTAAGAATACTCCGTAGGCCGTTTTTCCGGAGTATATCTTGATGCGGAGTATGTATGAAGAAGTGGCAGATTTCAACTTTATCTCTCAACGCAACCTGAAACTCAAATGGCCTCATCATGCTTCGAATTTTTCAATTTGCAAGAGTGAGATTGGAGCCCAAGAGGAAAGAAACCCCTCACCCAGTTGGATTGCTGAAGGTTTGACTTACGGTGTGCTAATGCCTAGCTATCACACCTTCACCCAGACTGTCGGGTCCTGAATTGCCTCCTGATTTCTGACAGTGGCGTGGCGCTATTTCGCTAGCAATCGTACCCTCCGTTAATTCATCTCTGTTTCCCCCCCTGATAGGATCGTTCAACACGTCGAGTTGAGTCCAGAATTGTCAGCAATCAACACCCAAGATTGCATGAAGGCGAGATTCCGTACTATCCAAGATCAGTGTCCGAGGTACTCCGGCGTCCGAGCACCATAGGTATTTCGGCCGTAACCATGGAATTCAGTCGGCTCACTTTCTTTGGCTTGAAGTAGAGCCCAGAGGCCAAAAATGACGATGTCTCAAACGATCAAACCATAATAATCGCGGAGGCCAATTTAGCCCCGAGGTTGCAATATCACACTTGCAAGTACAGGCTGCAAATCTGCGATCCTTTGTTCTTCATCGGGGATCTCCGCTTGGTTCAATGTTCTAGCCTCCCCGCTCCCCACCTCAACTTTCCACAGTTGTTGGACTATTTGCTGTCCGTGGTTGATGAAACGGTCTCATCTGGTCCACTCCCATCGGTTTTCTAAAAGGTACGAAGTATGGAGTATTTTGGGGGCATGAAGATCCTGTCAAATGACTCGTTACTGCTTCCAGTTAGCAAAGCAAAATGTAAAGACCAGAATGACCGGTCCATTTGCGTAGGGCACAATAGGGGTAGCAAGATACTGGCGCATCACAGAACCCCTTCAAGGCTCAAGCAGTCTTCGCCTTATTCTCAATCCCATCGTACCCTTGAGTCGGCCCTCGGGCCCGATGTTTAGGAGCTTAGGAGATGGTATGTTACCCACTGGGGCGAAACTCCACTGAACCCAAAGGTTTTGCTTGCAAGTTCCAGCCAAGGATAAACTTAGTGACAAACAGAGGGTGAGAAATCCGAGAAATCCTTCTCTGCTAAGGAAGATAGCTTTTGGGCTGAAACATAGGACATTGATGGCGAGGTTGAAGAAAAAAAAGCCAAGATTGAGGGTTGAAGACGGTGTTTGTCTCGGTTATGGTATTGTACAATACCATACCGAGTATTACTGAGTTTATCTAAATATTGCTATTTGGCATCAGTTTCTTCGTTCATGTTTAGAAAATACTATGGATATGAACAGCTCTATATCTTCATCTTCATCTCTTGTCTGAGACTCTCTTCGAGGTATTAACTAGTAAATTCATATTTAACAGGACAAGAACGTAACATTAGACGGTCTTCGTATTCGTTTTCCCACCGCTAGCTCAAAATATATCTTCAACATCTATGAGCAAGGCTGACAAAATATGTAGCATACACTAGACATCGGACAATAGTCAACAGATGCCACACAAATGCCACACAGTACTCAATAGAGCGAATTCGAAAGGGTCACAGAACCTTGAGGACTAAGTCGTATAGGTTGCCCAGTGAATCCTTCACAGACCGTTCGTCATCTACATAACCACGTTGCTAAAACGAAGTATCCGAGTCCTAACGAACATGGCGAGCTTGTCCGATGGGAAGCGTAGAAGATGTGGACAAAAAATATGGTTGGCCAGCTTTTGTCAGTCATTTTCTTTATTGGGTGTGTTTTGGTCGATTTTCGCACTGGAGGGTGGGTGGCTACTTGGGTGAGATTATGGCTAGGGGCAGTAGATTGTAGGGGTCCTTGCGATTATGTCGGTTAGAACGGAGAGGCGAGGCTTATTCCTTGCTATCTATGCTTTACAAATATCATAAGTAGTATACACATTTCAGCTTCATCTTCACCATATAATTCTCCAGACTCTTCAAACCAAACCTTGCAATCATTACTTCGAGTAGGTACCCACTAGAGCATCAGCATGCTACCAAATGTCACACGGTAGCGCGATTCTCATGAAATCCGTTCCATTATTGCTGAGGAAATTGGAAGAGATCCTCGCCGAAGTACTAAAGTAAGAACGGTAACAGATGGCATAAGGCCACAGCGCAACAATATGGGGAGTACAGAAAGAATAACGTCCTCGTTTGACAGGTTAGAATAAGATGATGGCCAAATTGGAAGTTTGAAGTAACTCTCAATCTACCCCGTCTCTGCACCGTCGCCTTATCACGCGGAAGACCAACACTGAGCGGAACATAGGGGCTTTCCCAACATATCCGGGACAATAATGAACCATATATGCCTACCTTGTCATGAACGGCATACTCTCCGGATGTTTAGTCGGCGTGGTAACCAGTCGCGACCTCACAGCTGAAGAACAAAGTCAGTTTCAACTGCAATAAGATCCACACCAGGGCGAGAGTGCGCTTACGGATCAGTGTTGTACTGGACATTGCAATGCTCCCAGTCCTCATTGCGAACAAGCGCTGAACGGAAACGCACAGCATCGTCGATACTGCAGAATCTGAAGCTGACAGAGCGTGGCTGATAAACATATATCAGCAATGTTCAACCATATAAGCAACGGCACTTACGGTTCCAGGGACAAAAGAATCGATGATCTTCTCGACCTTGCGGCCGCCGATGGTGGCAATCTTTTCAAGCTCGCTCATCGTCACCTCCATATCAACACCAACTGCGCGAACAACACGGGTAGAACCGACGGAAAGATGGAACGACAGTTGAGATGAAACCACGTCAACTTCTTTACCGATCTCCACAAACGCCGTGAATTTTCTCTCCTTGTCAAGGTCGATGCCATTTGGGTACTTGTCGTAGAACGCCTTGCAAGCTGCAGAATCGCAGAACAAAACATGGGCATTACCAGCAGCGGTAACGGAGATGCTCTCAATAACCCCGCCATGGATTAAGGACAAGACCTTGTCCGGGGTCGTCCACGAAAGAGGGAGGTCTTTGATGATGACGCGTCTGATTTGAGCAGCTTGAATGAAAGAAAGCAGAAAACGTTAGCATCAGCTATAATCAATGCATTAAATTGGATGGAATACCGGGCTTATCACGAATTGTAGGAGCTCCCCAAGACTTGAAGGTCGTGAGATTCTCACGATTTTCTGCGACGACTTCCTGAGCTTTTTCGGAGACGGGAGTGTGAGCTCCAGAGTCGATTGTTATGACCGCATTCGAAGCAGCCACTTCCTGATCATTGCAGGAAAGGGTTCCAATGGTAGAATCGTCCTTCTTAGTAGAGAACTCTGTAAGGGAAGCAAGTGTTAGCCATGGTTAATCTGCTTTCTGAACACCGTGGAGAAAGCTTACCCATGAGTTCATCAACGGGGGGCTCAAAACCGTCCTCAGACGCGACACAGTTTTCCGCAGGCTCAGTATGAGCCTCAGAAGCATCATGGTCCTCGGCGGCACCATCACTGGCGGAGTCATCAGCAACGGGGGGGTGGCCGTAATTGCTCTCCATCTTGAAAGTGCGAGCAGCTACCATAAAGGCAACGGTGTCGTCCACATCAGCAAGTAAAGGACTCATCTTGTTAGCTTTATCAGCTTCAGAGTTAAGGTGGGAGTGTGTTATGTGAGGTTGTTTGGATGAAAATGGGGATAAAGAGGAAGAAGAATGGGTGAAGGTTTTCTTGTTGTTAGATATCTATTAGTCGTGTTGTGTTATGTTAGCCTTGATTGCTTGGAATAAGCATGCGTTGTATCAAGGGAGAGAACATCACAAATAGAATATCTTCAGCAAAGGAAATGAGACAAACTGACCTGATGACAATCCTGATCAACAGTCCCCTTGTTGGGAGAGTGGGCGCTATCGTCAAGACTGTAAGAGGATTTGTCGGCAACGGCTTCAACGACACTGTGAATCAGATGGGAGATGTTCCAACCGGTCAGCTCAGTAAACCGCTGGCTGAGGTCCATGCTTGATGAATAAGAAAGGAAAGCATGGATAGAATCATCAAACGTAGGATGCAGACCGAATTGGGAAGGGAATGTTTGATGTGAAACAATTGAAAAAAGGTACAAGGCAGGTTGTTTGCTAGAAATCAGCGCTCTTACCCTAAGCAAGTGAATTCAGAAAAGCACACTGTCAAAACAACTTGCTTTGCTCTAGAAGACTTGAAGGGGGCCTGGGGTTTTCTCACTCAATGCTGGGCTTCTCACTTCCAGCCAATGTTGGCTACAGTAGCTAGAAACTGCAGACAAAATCCGTACCCCGGACAACTACCGTAGGTAACACAAGGAAATATCGACGATCTACTGTATCAGACACGTACGGCGATAAGACTGTAGTCGAAAATGTTGAACCTGATGCATTCTCGAGAATCATACTCCGTAGTATGGACAAGAATAAGTTTGGTTTACGAAGATGTTACACACAAGAATAGTTCCGTCCACCCAAATCAGGTCGGGATGGGAAGGCTTTCCCAACCTGCCTCGCCCTCTTTGCGCTCTTCCACGATCACCTGCAGTCCCCGGCGCCCGCAGAAGCCATCGTTTGAGGCGACCCGTTTAGCTTCCTCAAACGAACCCCCTTGATTGCTGTTCTCATCGGGAATCCACATACTCTCCGACACGCGTTGACCAGGAACTTCGGTCCGGCGGGGGTTGAAATGAGGCATCGCAGCCAAGTGGCTAATGATATTATGAATGAGGCTGTACAATCTTTCGGGTCGGCGCGTGAGCCCTAGCCACGAGAGTGTCCGGCTATCATATGCTACTCGCACATATGGATTCATATAGATTCCTGTATCCTCGATCTCTTCGGGATTTATTGGGACGTCTTGTATATCCGCATGGATGAGACAGCATTCGGAGGCTTCCCAAAATGCATCATGCGATGCACGGAAGCGGAGACGGTGATCTCGATCAGGCCCTGCCTTTGGGCGTTGGAAGTATTGAGCATCGAATGCAACCATTCCTCCCCAGCAACTGCGGACCCGGACAGCATCGCTTTCGGCCAGGACATCCTTGCGGCTCGATCCATTGCCAGCAGTGGAGAACCAGGGAAAGAAGGGAAGACCCACGCCATATCCTTGAAGATCGCGTGTCGCATAGGTATCATAGAATTTGAAAGGGTTAATAAAATCGACAGCACAAGCCGCGCGGTACTGAGCGATTCCATTACTATCCACATGTGTGGAAAACAAAAGCTGAAGAGCGTCAACTGGGTCGAAAATAATGTCGTTCAAGTAGAGTAGTCTATCAAATTGTATTTCGGGATGGGCGTCTAATGGTCGTAAAGCCCGGTTTCGGACCTCAGCCAAGTATTCAATGCGCCTTATTCGTCTAGATCCCTCGGGGTCCTTTACCGAATCAAGGCTGTCTAGATCCAGATTTTCCTCAAAGACAATAGATTTATTGCAGGGAATCTGAGCATCAAGGTCATGCAATGCGCCCGCGCCTGCCGATCCGCTATCATTTTCGTAGATGCTGAGGAATACATTCTCCTCGCCGAGCAACTCGATCAATTTGAGGACTCTTCCCCCCCACTGCCCGCCGGCAAGATCCCCTTTGTTGTCGTATAAGCTCGCGGCGATGAATATCCTTTCGTTACGAGGGTTGCCTCGGCCTGAAGTAGTCGAATGAGAGACGTCTTCACGGAGTGTATTGTAGTGCTTAGGGGGTCGAGTATAGGAGGGAGTAAATATTGATGACAGAAGAACAAGAGCAAGTATAATGCCAAAGAAGCTCTGGAGGTAGAAGCAGATACGGCGATTCAGGCAAATTCGAGGCCGTTTCGAAGATTTCGAGAAAGTAGTGGAGGGGTTCAGACGACGGTATCCGGAGGAGGTATTTGGGCCGAAGAAGCGTGATATTAGGGGTGTTCGGTGAAGTAATTTGCTGCGGGTAGGGACTGTTTGCGACTCAAAGTCGGCTTCGTCGAGGTTGAAAGTGCCCTGGGAGTCGATTGAGGATCGCATATCCAACTCGTACTCGTCTGGATGAAGTAGTCGCGAGGACATTTTGACGGCTCGATATTCGTCAGTCTCAAGGCGGGAGAGGAGGCATGAGCAGCGGACCCATTACTCAAATATTGAGCTATATTCGTCCAGGGAAACTATACGTGTAAAGACAGCACCGAATAAGAAAATCTGAATTCACAGCCTCCGCGGTGGGAGCTCGAACTCTCCTTTTTTTGGGGCCGCGTCAGGGTTCATATTATGTCAGCCACCCCGTTGCCCTCTTTTTCAGTTCGGAACAAAGCAATGTGGCGCAGTCACTTGAGATACGCGTTCTTTGTCTCTAATTCGCTGTCTCGTAGACCTCGCAACCCGGATTAAATCCGCCTGCCTTGGAAGACGTCACTGATTATAATGAAAAGAAGGGTCCGCCTTGATCGCTGTGTCTACTCCGGAGGTTTTCTGAATCTCCGAAACGCCGCGGGAGTTGAGCGAGCTTCCAATTTGAAACAAAGCTGAAGCGCCCCATGATACGGAGTAAACTCCGGGGTACTGTTGGAGACTTCGACCACCATGTTCTCTCAATGAACAATGACTATTGGTGCTCTTCCTCATATATACCATGTTCTTCGGCGTAATTTGAACATCATGTGGTAGATGGAGTGCCGAAGAATACTTATTTAAAGCGAGTCTGCTGGCATCGATCCCCTCTTTCTCTTCGACCCCTCCCTCAGTTGTACAAGTATAAAGATTTCCTCTTCTGTCTGTAACTGCAGTATAAAAGCGCGCAAAACCCGATCAGCAAGGAAAACGGCAATATGGCAGGCTTCGCATTCGCAAATTCAACCGATAAAGTTCCAGGTGATGGGGTTCTCCCCGCGGAATTTTCGATGAAAGCACGGCCCTCCACCGACGTGTGGGCCAAACCCCCCTCCACCGAGCGCTTCAACGCCCCCATCCTCTACAAGTCCATTCCGTTGAACACATTTAAACGCGCTCGAGTCGCAATCTCCGCCAATTGGAGCCAACAATATGACCAGGGAGGATTGATTCTCGTTTTGAATGGCGCCGATGGTAGTCGCAAATGGGTCAAGACTGGTATTGAGCTCACTCACGGCAAACCTCATCTAAGTACAGTGACCAGGGACCGTTGGGCCGATTGGAGTCTGCTCTCGGTTCCATCTGGCGGCTCTGGAGCGAGCCTGGAGATTGTTCGGGAACCCGACGACAGCTTGTGGATATATCTGGTCGAGGGGGTCTCGAAGGCCCCTATCCGTGAGGTGACTTGGTTTTTTGCTGAAGATGTCGTTGATTGTTGGGTTGGTGTCTATGCGGCGAGACCGTCAAGCCAGGGGGGTGATTTAACTGTTGGTTTTTCTTCTCTAGAGATTGATGCGGCAGACGCCTAGGTGATTCAATCATCAAACTACTCGGATAATGGTCGAAGATTCTATACTGTTGCCATGCCCTTATATATCGTTGATGAGATGCGTGCAATTTGAATGTTGGCTGAACCTGTGATTCAGTAATTGTCCACAGAGCTTGAATATGGATCCTCATAATACGTAGTTTAGCTGAGGTTCTGACGACTTTGTCTCTTCGCCTACGCGGGGTACATTCAAGTTTCAGCCCAAGGTAATTTCAATTAGGTAGATACCCTCACCTGCACTGTGTGGAGTAGGCCCCTCCCACTCAAGTAATGTGCACTACGTCAGACCTCTGATAATTTCTCGTACCGTATACAAGTCAAAACGGGTGTCGTTGTTTTCGCATTCTTTCTCTCAGAAGGCCGAGGAGTCATTTGATGGTATCTGGGGATTGACAATGGTCGAAATTATAGTGGTTATTTGCTTTGCTCAACACCAGCAAGACAATCGATGCTCAGTACATATACGATGTAGCGCGATATACTCCGCAAATTGCGTTGTACGGTAGCTGGGAGGTTGTTGGACTCTGGAACTCTAGGCTCTGCTAGACGACCCCAAATTTCCAAGGCTCATCGAAAGCAAGACTCAACTTTCAAGGTTGAAGAATGGAAGTGGGGATTTGATCATCAAAAGAGCGGATGGATTTCGATGCACTGGACTCCGACGGTGACTGGAGTCCGGAGGGACCCAGCGAAACATTTTTGGCCCGCGGACGGCGGCTTTCGCGGATATCTTCAGAAGCGGTTTCAGTCGGATAGGACGATCGAGCAGCGAACATATTGCGTCTCATGTTCTTGTCGCAGTTTTTTCAATTATACTCAATGACTCTTCGTAGCTTGTAATGGCAACAGCTGACAGGTTTAACTCACGGCAAAGTCGTCGCGATGATATCGGATACGAAGCCTGTTGTGTCCTGCAAGGGGGAGATTCCCTTCTTCCAGGTTTTTGCTCTGAATTGTTGAGTGATCAAAAGGAAGTGGGAAGAGTACGGAGTATGGAGTAGTATTATTATTATCAACTTATCAAGACTTCAAAGTTCAAAGCTCAGAATAATCAGATCGCTTGGTTCGATGGTCCGACCCCGACCCGATCATGGATCTTATCATATCTGATTGTTTTCCTCCACTCAAGTGCGGTCACGGTGTGACACTAGCGATTTTAGTTCGATGCCCATGCACACCTCAAGAACTGGCCAAGAACTGCGGTTGTCTTGTGGGATGACGGGTAGGACAAGGGGAAACTTGAACAAATCAAGATTGTCGGACAAAAGAGATGTAGTATTCGGCTCAAGTTGACACTGAGGTGGCATGATGTTCCGCCATTCGAGTCATCGAGTCCACGAAGTGCTGGTGGGCCTGAAGGTCACGTGGAAGCCATCCGCTGTGGCTTTACGTATTTAAAATACAATGCCGTAACTGAACCTGAAATCTCTGGGCTTGCCGTTCTCCCGTCCCTTTCCCCGGTGTATTTGGCGGTTCCTTGGTGCTCTGCCACTCACTCCCCGTCATCGCCACGACATCAAACCACCTTCAAGTTGCCAATCCGTCCGACAGACTGCGCCCTGCATTCCTCCTCAAAGCGACAGCGTCAGACCAGCATCGCCCCCCACGTGTCCTACGAGATGGTATAACGCCAATGTGCCTAATAAATTGCCAGTTATTCAACAATTTCCACCTGCTGGAGGGGCCCCCGCAGCCTATTTCTTCACCTTCAACTGTTGGCCGATTTTGATACAACATATCCCAACTGAGCCTCGGGCGTAAGCCTATAGGCTGATCCTGGCTGGCTAAATACCGACGTGCATAAGTGTCGCTTGACGATCGTGGGTCCTGCGGTGGTTTGAACGCTTTGGGTTCAAGAGGCACAAGAATCTGGTTTCCTGTATCCAGGACAGACTCAGAGAGGCCTTTTGGCCCTCGCGTGTCTGTGCACCGCCGTGTGATTCCTCACTACTACTCTATCTTGCTGCATATATGCTTCCTCGGCACCTGAGCGGCTGAAATCATCAGTCAGCCCTGGTGTCTCGTGTCTCTTCCCTGGCGCGGACGTTGCTTTTTCGTTCCCTCCTCCACTTACTCCGTACCTAAGATACCCCTTTTCGTTGGCAGTGTATTATTTCTTTTTCCTTGCAGGTGGATCTGGCTGGCTCAGATCTCGAATACAATACCCTTACTCAGCCGCTGAGGGACCTCATTCTCGCTGCGTGACCTCATTCTCGCTGCGTGACTCTTTGTCTGACCAACCTTTCCAAACTTCTTCCTCCCTCTCATAGTTCTCGCTCCTCGAACCGACGAACAACTTTCGACTAGCTGTGACAATAAATGGACGCTCCTCAAAGCAAGCTCACTCGTTGCCGATTCTTCTCCTCACCACCGACCTACTCGAGATGCCCCTGCTTGAACCTGGATCAACCGCATATGGCACATTCGACGACATGAGACACAATATCGAGGCCGAGGGAGATCGCCTTATCCCAGAGGGATATGAGAGCGATGATGGACGCAGTGCGGTAACATCTATTGATTCGGTTCAGGAAGGCGTGCGGAAAATTGAAGCAATCAACCTTACATGGACCACTCGATCCCTGATCATAGCTTATATTAGGTGAGTCTATACTTGTTAACCGCGGGCATTTCCAGCGAAGCTTTATTTGAATCGGACTAATCTGACTTGGCTACAAGCATCTTTCTTATGGCTTTTTGTACTTCGCTGGAGGGCCAGACTATCATGTCACTCTCTGCTTATGCGACTAGTGCATTCAGTAAACACTCCTTGATCTCTACAGTTCTTGTTGTTCAGAATGTTGTCAATGGTGAGTTATGTGGATTCTCTTCCGCTTCAATCCGTGGTTGACTCAATCTTTATAGCTGTGATCAAACCACCAATGGCCAAAATAGCCGACGTCTTTGGTCGATACGAAGCATTTTGTGTTAGCATCCTGATATACATTCTTGGATACATTCAAATGGCGGCATCAACAAACGTCCAAACCTATGCCTCGGCTCAAATATTCTACGCCGCTGGCTCTACAGGGTTACAAATCCTTCAGCAGGTATTCATCGCTGACAGCAGTAGCCTTCTCAACAGGGCGCTGCTAGCCCTTCTTCCGGAGTTGCCATTTCTTATTACGGTTTGGATAGGGCCCACGATTGCCGGTGCGGTACTGCAACATAGCTCATGGCGATGGGGCTACGGGATGTGGTCGATCATATTGCCCGCCTCGTTCCTTCCACTGGCTCTTTCGTTGTTGTTCAACCAGCGGAAGGCTAAGCGACTAAATTTGATAAAAGAACGACCTCATCACCGGCGCGGATTCCTCGCCGTATGCCGTCGTACATGGTATGACCTTGATATTGGCGGCTTGGCCCTGCTTTCTGCGGCGGTCACGTTGATCTTAGTCCCTCTTACCCTCGCCGCGAATTCAAAGAACGGATGGAAGAGCAATAACATTATTGCGATGATTGCAGTAGGAATTGTCTGCCTTCTACTTCTGCCCTTCTGGGAAACCTCGAAAAAGCTTGCCCCCAAGCCTCTCCTGTCTCTCCATCTTCTCAAACAGCGGACGGCCCTCGCGGGATGCTGCTTGGCCTTTTTCTATTTTAGTACGTTCCGGCCCTTCATACTACCGTTGTTGATGGTCGCACTTTGCTAACAGAACCCAGTGGCCTTTTATTTTTCGGTTCAACCGTATCTCTACTCCTACCTGCAAGTTGTCCAAGGATACGACATTCCCACGGCTGGCCGTGTCACCCAGACCTTTGCATTTACCTCGACCATTGCTGCATTCACTGTATCGGTTTTGATCAAGTACACGCGCCGCTATCGAATCTACGTCACCGTTGGATGCGTGATCTATATGATGGGCTTGTTGTCGATGTTGCTTTACCGTAAGGAAGGTAGCTCGGCCATACAAGTCTTAGGGACGCAAGTCATTGTTGGCATTGGAGGCGGGCTTCTCAACGTGCCCGTGCAGCTCGGCGTTCAGGCATCCGCCAACCACCAAGAAGTGGCTGCAGCTACGGCCATGTTTCTCACATCCATGGAGATGGGTGGTGCCGTGGGCGCTGCTATATCCGGGGCCGTCTGGACCCATAACATACCGCGCAAACTCAGCCTTTACCTTCCTGACGAGTACAAATCTGAAGCTCAGGAGATATTTGGAAAGTTGACAAAGGCTTTATCATTTGAGATGGGCACTCCTGCTAGAGCGGCTATCAACCGCTCCTATCAAGAGACCATGAATAAGCTCCTGGTATTGGCTCTCATGGCCACTCTTCCGCTGATTCCGCTCAGCCTTTTCATGTCTAACTATAGATTGGATAAGGTGAGTTTTGCTTTTACATCGACGAAGTAACGCATTCGTCGAGCTAATTTGAGTAGATGAGCGAAACGCCCGATCACCAACCTGTTCCGCAAGAAGATGCATCTGAACCAACAGAACGCTCAAAGCGAACATAAGCGGCGGTGCAGGTCTTCATAAGGTGTCCGACCTGCGTGTTTGAATTCCTATCAGTAGGTATGTCGCCGACTGGGTTAAACGAGCCATGCAGCTGAGGGAGGTCCAAACCACGCAGGAAACAACACTGTAAGATACGGCCCAACTCGGCTTGCCGTTTTATTTTATTACGAATCACATCGAATCAAAACAACTGACATGATAAATGAATTCTGATTTAAAACGCGATCTCGTTACCTGCTCTGAGCCTGCATGTGGAACATGCGCCATCCTTGACACCACCATGTACTCTTGAGCTTTCAACAAGGTCGCCCGGAGATTGCCGCGCATATCTTCATTTCAAGCGTTGGGATTCCATTCTGCCTCGGAAAGCATATATTTGGCGTACCGGTGATTTGACTTTATACTACGAACCACGACAGGCTGATTTTCAGTACTAGAATCATAAGACCATCTACAATGTATATATTGATATATAAGATTCATGAATAGAGCGAGCATATGACAGTGTCCATGGATTGCGCATTGCTTAAAAAGGTCACGGTACTCTGCCTGTATCCACGAATCGGCGACAAGCCAAGGAAAGGAATGGAGGCATGTCATCAAACGACACCTAGATGGATTGAGGGGTGTGAGACAAGGCAGTAGGATTCCCTGAGGCGCAGCTTGAGGTGGGAAGGTTGCAATGCATATAGCCTTGAGAGAGGGTAGTCTGATCAATAGGATGAGTAGCTCTGCCATGGTCGTTTGATGATGGCTGCCCGTCGGCGCGTAGACGAGCGACTCGGAGAGCACTACAGATGTCTTCACTGGCTGCCATTGGAGTGTGATGTTTGACTCTCTCACATTAGGTACGAACTTCGATAGCCCTGCTCTGTTCTTCCCCTCCTTTATCTCTCAACGTTTTCTTCATCTCAAATCATCTTGTGTACTCTGGATGCTCCTGAGCACACTTCTTTTCATGACATAGATTGTCTCCTACGCCCCTCTCTTCACGAGAACTCTCCACTGGAAACGACCAGAATTTCCAGATTGCAATTGAGAAAGAACCCCATCCACATCAAACACAAGGAGCGTCAGGATTGCAATCAGACGCCAGGAAAAAGATCTCAAGTCACCTCCAATTTGGCTGATTCTGGGTGAGTTATCGCAGGTGTGGCGGTTGATTGTCGCTCGCATTTGCTTTTTCTTTGTGAATATTCTTTTTTAAATCCTAATTTCAATCAAGCTGTTTCTTGAAGAACGTGTGCATATCAACTTGGCTCTAGTATTTTTTTGTTTCTACTCTGTCTTCGCCCCTTTCCCCGTCCCCTGATCATCCCCAATTTTCTAGACCTCTGCAAGACAAGATGGCCACTGAAAGAAAACAGAAGCTACTGTCCTGCTACCTGTCCGTAGTGCAACGGTGATAAAGAAGTAAGCTAACAGTTAACAACAGTACAGCTAGAAACCACCCAGAAAAACCTCCACCAGCTTTCAACTGGCAATAATCGTCCCCGTTCTCTCCGCCTCGACCCTCCCACCTCCATCCATTCACCACCGACAGCATCGATTTACCTCACCACCAACTACCATCTTCACCTTCTAGCGGCCCTTGCTCATCGTCTGTCCTTTTCTCCTCTATCAGAAAGTCCTCCTATCTACGCACTCCTCCATCTCTTTGCTGTCTCGTTCTCCAGTTGCCATCGGTTTCTCCGCTCCTCTCATTCACCGCTCCTGTCTGCCTGTCTCGGGTCTAGAGTCTAGACAGTCTTCAACGGCTTTCTCCATCCTTCAAATTCACAGAGCACCAGTTTCTCGCAGACCTTCGAAATGGTTGTAGCCACTATCAAGTACGTTCTTCGTCCATTTTCTCGACTCGAAGTCGCTCAATCCCCCGCCATATCCTCATTCTTTTTCCTGTCCCTCCACCCCCTTTCGAGGCGTATCCGCCATCCCTTTGTTCTCTTATCAGCAAATTGCTAACTCCGCGGGTCCTTCGTTAATAGGTGTGTCGTGGTCGGTGACGGTGCCGTGGGCAAAACCTGCCTTTTGATATCATACACAACGAACAAATTTCCCTCAGAATACGTGCCGACTGTTTTTGATAACTATGCCGTGACTGTCATGTAAGTGACGCCTACACTCTTGACGGAGTCCCGCTCCGCTATTTACGAACAGATTCCCTGCCCCTTTGCCTCGCTCACAGCGCCTTCATTTTTTCTTCTCAACCGCCCGAAACGAATAATCCACCGTCAAATCTCCGATATGCGACTTTCTCTGCACTTTTACTGATAACGTCGCCTGGAATAGGATCGGCGATGAGCCTTACACTTTGGGGCTATTCGATACCGCAGGACAGGAGGATTACGATCGCCTCCGTCCACTTTCATACCCGCAGACGGATGTTTTCCTCGTCTGCTTTTCCGTGACCTCTCCCGCATCCTTCGAGAACGTGCGCGAAAAGTGGTTCCCAGAAGTTCATCATCACTGCCCAGGCGTCCCTTGTCTGATCGTCGGAACGCAAGTCGATCTCCGAGATGACCCCGCAGTTCGCGAAAAGCTAGCCCGTCAAAAGATGCAACCGATTCGCAAAGAAGACGGCGATCGCATGGCAAAGGATCTAGGGGCCGTAAAATATGTTGAATGTTCTGCTTTGACCCAGTACAAGCTCAAAGATGTGTTCGATGAGGTGAGTGCTTGCGGTCCGCCGGTATTCGCTTGATCTTTATAATTAACAAACTCAATTCTAGGCAATCGTTGCCGCGCTCGAACCTGCGCCAAAGAAGAGGTCGAGGTGCGTTCTTCTGTAAATCAGCATCTGCATCGTGGAACGGGTCGGCACTTTTTGAGTGAAGATAGGCCCTGCTTGTCGGCCTGAGTGGCATTCTGATGTGTCGCGTGATATCGGAAAGATAGAGAGACGGGGGCTTGGAGTGAGCTTGATTCGGGGCCACGAACTGGCTTTTTGGGTCAATGAACACTTCGCGCTAGGTCGGTCCTTAAACGGATGTCTATTGTCTGTTGTGGATGGGTTTCTGCATGCTGTTTGTTATGGAACCTTCTTAGCCCGATTCGTCACCTGCTTCTCATGACCCAGTATCCATACACCTTTGATTGCTGCTATGAAACATTATTGTACTAGCAAGCAGCCTCACATCGGGGCTCTTGCTCGATTCCACAACCCGCCTATTGTTCCTGTGAAATCCAGCATTGTCCATTCGATTACCCGCCGATTACCCCTAGCACTCCTTCCGTTTATATGAGCTTCCTTGTCTATTCTCACTCCTTTTATAACAACTCTCACCGTCTGAACTTGGCGTTGGAAGTCGAGGCGTCCTGTTTTGGTTGGCTTCTGGTTTGATCTGTTGTTTTATGCTCCCGATTTGTTGTCATGCCAACTCATTTACTGTGCTATTTCCCATTACTCCGTTCCTTGAGAACTGGATCAGGTGTATATCCAATATCCAATAAGACCAAGTCTTGATCCATGTTTACGCACCCGTTTTACAGCATATACGTTCCCCATGGGGATTCTACACCGAGGCTCACCGTGAGCTAATCTTGTTCACCGATACTTGGTAGTAGTATCAAACTTCAACGGAAGGTTTCTAGCCGGAAGCATGCTATCTTTACATAACCTTATCGCAAATTCGAGCAAACTCTTGTTCATGCTTGATTCATTATCTTATCTACATAGCTCATATCTCATTTACAGTTCATCCTTGAGAACGGACTCAGGCTCCGCTTCGGCCTCGGCCTCAGCCCCCGGAGCAGTCTCCGTCTCTTGAGCAGCAACCTCCTCCTTCCGTCCATACCACCCACCCAAATCCTCCCCAGCACCAGCCTTGACCATGCTCGTGATTATCTCAAACGCAACCTGCGCGGCCGCAAGAGCAGTCGTCTCCCCCTTGTTATCGTAACTCGGTGACACCTCGACAATATCCGCGCCAACGATGTTTAGCTTCTCAATACCGCGCAGAATCCGGATGAACTCGCGCGTCGTCCAACCGCCCGGCTCTGGCGTGCCAGTTCCAGGCGCCGTAGCGGGGTCTAGGACATCGATGTCGACGGATAAGTAGACGGGTTGATCGGCGCTCAAACCGATGCGGTTCATGATCTG
Source organism: Aspergillus kassunensis (assembly GCA_027569205.1). Lineage (NCBI taxonomy): Eukaryota > Fungi > Ascomycota > Eurotiomycetes > Eurotiales > Aspergillaceae > Aspergillus > Aspergillus kassunensis. The sequence goes on from JAPDEQ010000054.1 coordinate 134,834, forward strand.
GTTGACGACGCCCATGGGCCCGCCGAGCTCATCGATGTCGTCGGCGTGGATGCGCATGAACCCTTGCTCGGGTGTCCCGGGCGCCGTGTAATCGCTGTCATCGACGCCCGTGAGCCGAGTCCGCAGTCCCGCGTGCGCGGAGGTCGAGTTACAGATCAATCCCTCGCGACTCGCCTTGTGGAAGAAACTCCCGTGGTTGAACGCTGATTGCTCGGACTGCCAGTACGCTGAGTAGCGCACGGGGTTCCATGTGTCTAGGTGCGCGTCGAAGTGCAGCACCGTGATGGGCTTCTGATAGATCTGGTACAGGGCGCGCAAAGCCGGGAGGGCAACGCTATGGTCGCCGCCGAGCGTGACAAGCTTCGCCTTTCCGGCCGAGATGCCCTTTGAGCCGTATTCCGAAGAGGCGGGGGTGATGGGGGTGCGGGTTCCTAGTTCTAGGAATGCTTCGTACATCTGGCGCTCGGCGACGCCGTTGTCGAAGGGGGTGATGGGGATGTCGCCGCAGTCTTTCACTGTGGCCCAGGAGCTGTAGGGGTTGATTCCGGCGCGGGTGTTGTATGAGGTTCCGGCCATCTGGCGAGCGCTGGCGGCGCGAATTGCGCGAGGGCCAAAGCGGGCTCCTGTTTGTATTGTGTTTAGTAGACCATCAATTGATGAATATGGGTACTTGAGAGGTAAATATACCTGGCCTGTAGCTGACGGCGGTGTCGAATGGAGCTCCGATGACGGCGATATCATACTTCTCATCGGGCTCGACGAGACATTTGACAGGCTTTAGATGCGCAAAGCTGGCGTGACCGGTAAAAGACCACTATTCATTTGTTAGCTACATTGTATGCACAAGTAAGATGCTACGTCTTCTAACCTCTTGGTTCCATTTCATCAAGAGCTCTTCCCGCACATGTTGCGGAATATCTTCTTCGTCATGATGAGCATGGGACATGGCTGTCCCAGCCAAAGCCAGCAATCCAACCCAGGTCAACTTCATTTTGACCTAACAAAAACACAAACAGGGGTATAAGCAGAAAAGGGTCTTCAACCGTAAAAGAGAAAAGAAGAAAAGAAGCAATTTCTTGTACGTACTTGCAGTTCCATTAATATATGCCCTGGAAAGCTGTGGAGCAGTAAGATTGGGAGCCTGCTGTATTGTCACAGATTGTAACGCAATCTCTTATCGATAACAGGGGCGCTGCTGATTGGATGCACCTCCCAAACGCCTCATTGCCTGGATGCCTGATCGTCCAGACTTTCCTTTTCGGGCCATCCTGACTCTCTCCAAGTTCTTCACCTCGCTGCCTATTGCTATGTTTGCTTCCTCAGTCTAGCAGCATCGGCTTCAATTTCCCTCTTCAAACAATCTTCAACTCCAACTCTTCTCTACAATTACGCTTTGAAAAGAACAAGATGTCATGGCCATGCGGCGTGTTGTCGTAACAGGTCTCGGTGCTGTGACGCCCCTAGGCGTAGGTGAGTTATCCCCATCTCATTATTGCATTGCATGATATCTGGAGAGATAAAAACTGTATCCCACACCCGTTTTGTATCTGTATCTGTATCTGTATCTGCTTGTTATCGCGTGCTCTTGCTCTTTGCTCCGAATCGAAGACCACCCATCGGAGAATCTGCGGTCAAGTTGAATCTTGGACGGATGGATTCTTCCGCCTTCTCCCCGTCTCCAACGGTCTCCACTTCTCGAAGAGGAAGGTCGATGATGGATGTTTTTTTCCAAGGAGGGTAGCTAGACACGATATGACGGCTCATACGCTATCTTTACGTGACTGGGCTGGGCTGGGCTGGAGTATTGCCATGCAATTCTTATTTCGGTCTTCGTTATTGGTTCTTCATTTCGCGCAACTATACGGATTTGTATTTTGACTAAACTTGCTTTCTTTAGGAGTCCGGCGGACCTGGAAGCGCCTGTTAGATGGGCATTGTGGTGTTGTGAATGTTCGAGATCGGGATGCGAGATTCGCGGACTTGCCGTGTCAGGTTGCTGCAGTTGTTCCTGGGGGCTCAAAAGCGGACGGCAAATGGACTGCATTGGAGTGGATGAGTAGGGATGTGAGTACGGAGTTAGCCTGATTGTTTGGTATGATGGACGTGGCTAATACGTGGTAGGAGGAGCGTAAGATGGCCCAATTTGCGCAATATGCGATGGCTGCATCGGAAGAGGCGCTGGAGGATGCGGGGTGGAAGCCTACGGCCGTTAAGCAATTAGAAGAAACTGTATGTTGACTTTGCAGATGGGTTGGATTGCGCTGACTGAGAGAAGGGCATCTGTTTAGGGTCTGGGATTGGGAACTTCGATGAGATCTATGACACAGTCGTGGCTTATGAGAAGGGGGTTTGTTTTTATCCTTCTTGTCTGCATGCCGTGGCTGACTTTTTAGGGCTACCGGAAAGTGTCACCCTTGTTTGTGCCAAAGTTGTTAATCAATCTCGGGGCCGGCCATATATCTATGAAGTACGGTTTCATGGTACGTTCTTTTGTCGTTACTTCTGTCACCTGGTGCTAATATGCTCAGGGCCCTAATCATGCGGCAACCACTGCTTGCACAACTGGAGCACATTCTATCGGCGATGCTGCGCGTTTCATTGCATTCGGAGATGCAGATGTGATGCTCGCTGGCGGGGCGGAGTCTTGTATCCACCCGCTCGCTATCGGAGGCTTTGCTCGGGCACGAAGTCTGGCGACAGGCTTCAATGACAGTCCCGAGAAAGCCTCGCGGCCCTTTGACGCAGACCGTGGAGGATTTGTGGTCGGAGAGGGAGCCGCTATGGTGATTCTAGAGGTCCGTACCTGACGCTAGGCCACAGCACGTTTGCTGACTTTATAACTACCAGGAGCTGGAACATGCTAAAGCCAGAGGGGCTCGTATATATGCAGAATTGCGAGGCTATGGGTGCTCAGGCGACGCGCACCACATGACTGCTCCAAAAGGGAACGGCCAGGGAGCCATGCTAGCCATGAAAAAAGCTCTAAATAGCGCCCATCTAGAGCCCTCTGCAGTTGACTATGTTAATGCGCATGCAACCTCGACAGTCGTCGGGGACGCGGCGGAAAACGCGGCCATCAAGTCTCTTCTTCTCGGTCCGGGAGGTAAGACGAGGGCTGGAGATGTGAACATCAGCAGCACCAAGGGGGCTGTAGGGCACTTACTCGGTGGAGCGGGAGCTATCGAGGCTCTTTTTACCGTTCTTGCTATCCATAACGTTAGTGCACCTAAAATTTTTGGGAATTCAGCTAATTGTTGTATAGAACGTGATGCCCCCTACACTCAATCTAGACCGTCTCGCTGATGGGTTTGACTGCAACTATGCACCATATCATGCGCAGGAACGTCGTATCGACGTGGCGATGACCAACAGCTTTGGATTCGGAGGGACGAACAGCAGTCTTTGTTTCTCTAAGCATGATATCTAGCTTGTATACTAACCTTTTGTACAATACCATACAATAGAGATTTTTGACGCATCCAATGTTACTACTAGCAGACGCATTGCCTGTATTGCCTGCATTGCTTTTATTCTTTTCATGCTAGGAATCCCTGTATTGGTTACTCAGATGTTTATACGAGATTCTTGGGATTTCTAGGCATAACTCAACTTGAACTACACCCATCTACCACAACTTCCCACCCACCAAACCCAACCCAGGAAATAGAAAAAGAAAAAATGGCTCCTCGTCTCTGGAAAACTCTCCTCTTCACCGCAACAAGCCTAGACGGCTCCATCGCACGCAAAAACAACGACATCCTCTGGCTCACCAACCCAGCTCCAAACCCAGCCCATGTCGCCCCCTCACCACCGGGCGCCAAACAAACTCCAACCTTCGAGCAACACATATCCGGGATCGACTTTATAGTTATGGGCCGAGTCACGTTCGAAGTATGCTGCAATATGCCCGACTGGCCGTATCCCAAAGAGAAGAAGTTGCTTGTACTCAGCAGCACGCTGGATACGGAGTCTATTTCTGGTTTAGCTTTAGCTTCAACTTCAACTTTGGATACTAAACCTCGTATTGTTTCATCTCTTGATGAAGTTGAGAGAATATTACGCGCGGAGGATGCCAGATGGGTTTATGCTGATGGAGGGGTGACGGTAAGGGGGTTTTTGAGTAGAGGATGGGTGGATGAGATGGTTCTTACGTTTGCGCCTATTTTGCTGGGTGGTATGGGAGGACCCGGAAGATCTCTTTTCTCTTCTTTTGGATTTCATCTTAAGGAGGATGTGAAGTTTACGCTGTTGGGTGTGGATGTTATTGACGGTGGGATGGTGAGTTGTTATTATCGGGCTTTGAGATAGGATGGATGTTGTTCCTGTACTAGGTACAGTATCCATGTAGGCATTCTTGATCGTTGACACTGGATATCGATGTGGGTATTTCGATCCTTTAGGTCTTATACTCCTTCCGTTAATCTGAATATACTCTTAGCCCTAAGTCACAGCTACCTTGGCCCTATATCTTGCATTGACATTCTGTACCTACTACGCCTCTCTGCCAATCATTCTTTGCTTCATCAACCGAGTACTCAACCCAGCCTGGGCCCCCTGTTACCAACGTGCCGACTGGAAACTCCAGGGTCTGCGACGCAATGACCTCGGCGATACCCATAAATTTCATCGTTTCGCCGACCTGGACAGGGGGCAGGTACCTAGAGACGTTCTGCCTGGGCTCGGGGTGAGATCCATGATCGCTGGGCTGAATCGTTGCTCAGATATAGGGTCTTTAGTAGAAGCTGTTCATTATTAATTGGTCATGATGTTATTGACAAATAGACAATATGATGATCTTCCACGACATACCCCACGTCTCAGGAGATGAGTTGTGATACAAAAACATATTTTGAGGCCAAATAGCGCAAAACCAAACTACAGCAAATGTTTTCTCTCGGCACCACTTTTCATCACAACATCCAGAAATCCAAACAGCTATTAATCTGAAGCTGAAGCAGAAGCTGAAAACATGAGCTAAATATTCCGAACGAAGCCAGCTACAATGCTGTCCCAATTCTCAATTCTCTACCAAAACCCCTCCGCCACGGTTTTCTTACTCGACATCCCGGCCTCCATCGCATTAGCACAACAGCTCTCGCCTTTGACTCAATATGGGACTCATGCATCTACACTTCCCGAGAAAAACGAAAAAAGGAGATGCATCCTGTCATCTCCACCATTAGAAATACCATATCCGCCTTCTTCAGAGCCCAAGACCGACGCTGCAAGGGCAAAGGTCCTAGCAAGGATTCCGCGCTCAGAGAGAGATTTTGCCGAAAGTGTTGAGCCACTTCTCTTCAAGGCCTTGAATGAGATTCAAGACTGTTACCAGCATGGACCCAAGTGGTGTCTTCCTAGGCATCTCTTGCAAAATAAGGATGGACAGCAAGGAGCCACGGTAGTAGCCGGACGAGATGGGAAGAGGAAAGGAGAGGAAAGCACCAGTGCCCAGGATGAAGAAAATCCATTCTCAACCGGTTATCTCGACATTCAAGCTACAAACCAGAGTCCTGGTGCCAGTTCCCCACCCATAATCCTGTCCCCAGGTTTGAACAGATTTGAGCACAAAGGGGAACTGTGCAATATTCTTGTGAAGAACACCTCCATTGAATCCGCAACTGTTGCAACCCACTCCTTCTATTTGTCTAATGGGTCTGGATTTAGGGGTCCTAGTGCTGGTGATGGCAATGCAGAGCCACAGCTACGAGGCCATACATGCACCGTGCCTCCCCTCTCCAGCTTCCTCCTCTGCAACCTACCCATAGCGACACCGTCAAATATGAAGAGAAATCTCAAACGACCAGCCCCAATTCCAGGTCTGCGTTCGGATAAGAAATTCAACCTTATCCTCCTGGACCCACCATGGTCGAATAAATCCGTTCGCCGAAGCGGACATTACCAGATGCAGTCGTATTCTGATAGCGATATGCTCACGAAGAGTATCTGCAATATACTCCGCGCCCATTCTCACATATACTCATATACACCATCACATTTATCTTTATCACCATCCGGCCCAAACACAAATACAAACCAAGTCTCAGAACAGTCCATTGCGGCAATCTGGATCACCAACTCCGCCAAGGCCAGAAACACCGCATACGAGTCTCTAACAGGGGCAGGGTTCACAGTCTGCGAAGAATGGATCTGGGTAAAAACGACTACTGACGGCTACCCTGTTACGCCTATTGAAGGGCTCTGGCGGAAACCATACGAGGTTCTAGTGATTGGGAAGAAACGACCCCTTGCTGAGGTTTATGCTGAGGGTGTCCAAACACGGGTTATCGCTGCTGTTCCGGATGTCCATTCTCGGAAGCCTAACCTAAGGGAGGTTTTTGAGAGGGTATTCTTCTCGGGGTCATCTACAGCGCAAGGGCAATGTGGTGAACAGTATTCGGCGTTAGAGGTGTTTGCGCGGAATTTGACTGCTGGATGGTGGGCTTGTGGGAATGAAGTCCTCAAGTTCAACTCGGAAGAGTGGTGGGTTGACGGGTAGATAATCTGTCTGCCCATCTGGTTGTATTTTTGTTTAGTAGGCCTCTATCTAAAGCCATCATAAAGACTATCATATCATATCCCACAATATCAAGGATATCAAAACAAGACATAGATCAATCAATCAAAAACACCCCCCAAACTCACCAAACTAAACCTCAAATCCGGATTCCCACCAGCGGTCTCAACCTTCAAGAACCTCCTAACTCCCAACTCCAAAGCCCTCTCACTCAATGCATCCTCCTCAGCACCCAAAGCCCCCCTCTCCAACGGCCCCCTCCTCCGCCCATCAAGCTCCCAAAGCCTCCCATCAGCCCCCTTCACAAACGCCACAAAGTGCAAATCCACATCATCAGCCGCATCCGGCGCCTTCGTATCCCCCAACTTCGCCGCATCCGCATGCGCACTCTCAAGCGCCTTACTCTCATAAAGCAACTCCGCCCGATCAACAGGGCCCAATCCCTGCGCTTGCTTAAGGAGATCCTCCAGATCCGAACCAGGGACAATATGCTCTCGCGCTTCGCCGTTACTAACAGCGTGCAGGAGCCCGATTAGCCCGCATGCATTACGGATCGTCTGCTTGAACCACATGACGGGCTCACTGGGCCCCGAGGCGTTATATTCAGGGAGCGCGCTGTCTTCGGATATGCGTGAGGTTTCGTAGGTTTTTGAGACGGGGAAGACGAGGAGGAGGGCGTGGGAGGGGCGGGGCACGAGGGCTAGCAGGTCTGGTTCGTCGAGGGAGAAGACGTCTGTGAAGCCGAGGGTTGGGGCGAGCCCGAGTTGATGGACGAGGTGGGACATTACTTCGGGGTTGTTTTCTGGTATTGTTAGTTTGGATTAGACTGGGCTCGTTTTGGGGTTGCGGACTTACCGAGAGGCACGAAGGCCTTGTTGGGTTTGGCGACGTCGGGGTTTTCGGACATGGTGTTGGTTGTTCCGATGGGTTCAATGTTAGATATGCTAATTAGCACGAGTGGATGTTTCTAGGAATAGAAGTGATGGGGATGGTAGATATGATGTGATGTGATGTGATGTGTTGGAGAGCTGAGGTGAGGGGGGAAGATCACATAGACTGCGGGGTTGAGTTCGTTCCGTAGTGGCGGACGTCACGCAAATTTAGGGCATTTTATTAAGGCATCATTATCATTTACGAATTTGTTTTCTATTTGATGAAACGTGATCGTCATGTCTCGCTAATAAGCTCGAGTAGATAGTTGGTCATTATCATCATATTCATACAAATCCTAATCTTGTATTGTCGGGTTCGTTCCTTGTTTCAGAGGAGCGTAGATATCCGTCCATAACTCACTGGCTTCCCCTAGATAGTACGTCAAGTCAACATCCGCCATGCTCGCCTCCTGATCCCCGGCGACAGTTTCCAGCTGCGAGATAATATTCTCCAACCCAAATGCCTTACCCGTAGCCTGTGTAGCGCCAGCCTCAAGCATGACATTGACGATGTGGATATGGAAATGATAGTAGGTCGGTTGATCTGTACAAGTGCAAGGTTAGCAAGCCTTTTCCTTCGAAGAAGATTCCACACACAGTGCACATAAAGCTTCAACTGATCCTCTTCCAAATCCGGATACATCTTGACCGTCCCCTCAAGCACCCTCTCCCGCAAATACCGTAACCAGGGTATATGCTTCTTCTTCAGATCCCTCAAGCTCCAAATATCCCGTCTCTGTACCAGTGCCAATAAGTGCAACGACCCCATCGTCTTCCGATCCCAGTTCAAATCCGGAAGCATGAGGAACCCATCTTCAGGACCATGCCCGGCATCCCGTAGAATAACATCCTCCTGCTCCGTGCGTCCTTCGAGGATATTAAACACCCAGTTTAACCGACCCTGCTCCCTCTTCGCCTGCATGAAAGGCCGTACATAGTCCTTGTAGATCTCCGCCGTCTCAGTCACCATGCGCACCACCTGGTCCGAGTACTTTTTGATGTGTTGTTCCGTGCACGGCCAAATGAGATTCAGCTTTAGATCATGGGCCACATGACCAGAGGAGTCTGTGCCAGAGGATGCTAGATACCAGCGGTAGATATCGTTGTCGCCGAGGTTGTTTACTCGTGTGATTGCGGAGTAGAAAGCTTTCAAAGCGGCGAGAGATTCTGTTGCGAATGCGGTTCGTTCGGCGGTAAGAAGGCCTTGTTGACCATGTATGGAACCGAGAAGGACCATTCGGCGGCCACCTTTGTCTAGAAAGGTGATTTAGTTGCTTGTTTCAACATGACTTCCTACATTGCGGGGTGTACAATCTGGTGCGGGGATAGTATACCTTGATTGAGGAGCCGCGCAACTTCGAATTTCGATATTAGTGCTTCAGGCGCGGCTTTATAGTCGTTGTTAGTCTCCATGCTTGAAATATGCGACTGGGGTATCCTCTGACAGGAATTGATGCGGAGTGTTGTTCTGTTTGAACCCCCCTCGCTCTTTGGCAGAATAGTTTGGCGGTCAGGGTTAGGTAGCTATTTTGATGTCTCGATCTTTATCAAAGAAAATAAGAATGGCATGAGGATATCCGATTATTAGATGAATCTGTATCGATTTCAAGAAACTTTATGTACAACAGATTACCTGACCATAGATCTAAGGGCGTAAACCGAATCGAAAACAACGCCTGGGTATCAGAAACCCCATCCTCATACATATTCTTCCTGGACTGCGGGATGATAGCTTGGTCCTGTTGTATTTCCAAGAGGGACCGCTGAGGCATAAATTTCAGGCGAAGTGAATGCTTCGCCTAGACCAGTCCGTGTGTGGGCTTGCTTCTCATGCTTAGAGCCTGAATTCCAGCTCAGTGATCCAAGTATTCTTGCTGAGGGCGAGACTATTGGTTATTGAAGGAATGATCCTGAAGCTCTTCAAGTAGAAGCCTTCTTCTCTTGGCCATTTTCAGTATGCATCTAGACCCTTATTAGATTTGGTATGACTATAAAAAGCATCGGAATACCCACGGCCTCTGCGAACTTCACCCACTCCTCTACTCCCTTCACAAAAGGATCATCAGCAGCTGGAATTGTCTCATGCCCCCAGACTACATAATCGTCAAACGTAGCCTGCTTTTCCAGTATCTTAACCGGCTCTTCCCGCTCTGCTACTTCGCCGCTTGTGCTCGTATCGTCTATTGTAGTCGGCATCTCACGATCCGTATGCGTCGCTACAACCCCTACTGAGGTCGTCAACAAAGCCCCCTGGCCAAATAAGTAGGCGACCTGTCACTTACCCTCATACCCTTCGGGAATCTGGACACGTCGACCCCGTAATTTGCGGCCGCGGAAGTACGCCGTCTGAAGGGATTTGTCTGGGTACAGTGAGCATGAGCGGATATGATAAGGGCCGGAGTAGTCACCTTTCTCATCTGGGGTAGGCGTCCAGTATCGGCTTAGTGAGCTCACGGGACCATCGTGGTGGATTCGACAGGGGAGGATATTTGGTGTGCAGTTGTCTGAGGGCTTGGGTTCAGCGGTCTGTTGGGGTTGGATGGCGAACATATTGTTGAGCTCGAGCACTGGTATATTATGGAAGCGACTGGAAGCGAGGTAGAGTGTTTGATGGCGTTTGGTGTTGTAGTATAAATTGTGTTGTTTCTTGGTAGGATGTTGAAATGTTGGTGATATCCCGAAAGACGCGACGCGTTGGCGCGTAAAGTGCGGGAAAATCTCCAAAAGTGCGATGTGATGCCGAATAATAATGTCCTCAACTTGAATTGAGTAGATAAATTACGGCTAGACACATTTCATTGTATATCTGGAGTTTGAGATATTTGACCTAGTAGATAAAAGAGAATTGCTACTCATAGAAATCGAGATATTACTTTAGTATATTCCACAATATATTGATAGCACATAAGCTCATAAATCTGGGGTATATCTAAGAAAGTTCGCCTTATTAATTGGAACACTTCATCTCTTGCGAGTCTTCTTTTTCTTTTTCTTCTTCTTCTTTTCCTGATCATCACCATTGTCTTTAGACTCCGGCGCAGCCCGAACCGGCCACTTCTTCAGATGCTCTCGTTCAAATTCATCCTTGGCGCGCCGATACAGAAGCATCGTGGCCTTTGCATCCTCCACACTAGAATGAGCACCGCTCTGAATGTCCAGCCCTAGGAACTCCGACGCGAGGATTTTCAATCGAGGAGAGCCACCACCGGCTACCTTCCGATACGCAGGGTGTTTGCTGGTATCTCTAATGTCGCGCTTCGGGTGACTAAGAAGCAGAGCATCCAAATCGTTTCTAATAGCATGCCCCACGAGTATTCTCCCGTCGAGGATTTCAGTAACTTGTTTCTGTACTTGTTCGAGTGACCGGGCTTCAACCATATGCTTCGGAAGTATTCCGCTGACATGTGTCCGCCAATCCGTTACCATCTCTTTAGGTCGTACATATGAGTCGTATATCTGTTCACCGTTGTAGTTGACGATACTGATCCGCGCAAGGACCGAGTCGTTGTCCGGATTTGGGCCCACTCCGACCATTTCGCAATCCATCGCAACATATCTGCCGAGTTCAACACTGCAAAACCAGACTTAGCAACGTCACTATGGACCCAAACAGGAGTCCCTGTTAACTGCGTCGGGGTTGGGATTCACTAACTTCGGGGAACGGCCCTCATTGACCTTCGAGACGGATACTTCTTGCTGAGGAGCATTGTCGCCTGCAGTCGGAGGCCTTTGAGACATTCTTTTTTTGTTCTTCGGAGTATGTACAGTCTGTGATTTCCGTTTCCCTGCTTCTGCGACTGTTCTCCGTTTATTCACTAGATCATCTTGCGTCTCGTCTGATCGCTTGCGTTTTGTCGTGGAGGTCGTGGGGACCTCTCTTTTCAGAGTCCCCTGAAGTTTCTTCCAATTGCTGGAAAAAGATTTCGATTCCATTCCAATCACGGGCTCAACGTTATCGCATGGTGAACTGGTTGACGTCGAAGAATTAAAAAGAGAAGAAATTATGTTTGCGGATCCAACTCCGCGCTAAAAACTGGATGGCCTTCCGCCTGACCCACTCGGAATTGAAGTTCTCAACGGATTCAGATAACTACATCTACCTGACTCCGTAGACCGAATTACATAGTCACTGGAGACTGTTACAACTTCGCTTTAGTTGCAAATATAGTTCAATTGAATGAAAACGACTTTTTGTTTCCTGCTACCCATGAACTTCATGAGATATCTATAAAATGGAATATAGTCAATGAATTAGAGTATTGTGCAATCATAAACCAGGGACCTTGAAGTCTTTGTAGGTCCATTTTTCGGTCACTTCTCTTTTGGCCTTCTTCGGTTGCGATATCGGTTTGCGCGACTCAAGCTTGCCTTGAACGATCAACGTCCGGAATCGATCATCAAGAAGATTTCCTTCCGGCTTAAGCAGACGAAGAGAGTCTTGAAGTTCGTCTGGTAGGACCACTTCTAGTGGTTTCTCGGGAGCCCTGTTTTCGGGTCAGTAATTGCTGAAGGGCATCGACAAAACAGTAGCGTACCTAAGCTTTCCTCCTAAAGTCTTTCGCCGCAGAGCAATATCATCACCTTCATCAGAGTCGTCCGCATCAGAGTCCTGTTGTTCCAGCGCTTGTTCCTCAGTAGCAGTGCCTGGAGTAACCTGAGCTTGCCTCTTCTTCATCTGCGCTTCCCACTTAATTTGCCTTTCGGCTTCCTGTCGCCGCTTGATCTTGTTCCTCTGGGTCTTCGTTTTCCTCTCGGGTCGCTTCTTGTTGAGCCATTCCGACTTCTCGTACTCGCTCTCGAAGCCTTCCCATGCACTTTCGTCATCTGACTTCGCCTCACCATCATCATTCTGCGCCTCGAGGATCATACGCTGTTGCTCTTCATCCTTGCGCTCTTCCTCCAACCGTTTCTTCTCCTCATCAATGGCCTTCTCTCCTTGTTCTTGTAGCAGCTGGTCCCAAGCCTCGAAACTTGGGTTATAACTTGTACCGGCGGTTGGTGCTCGCACGGCCGGAATCGCCTTTCCATTTGCAGCGAGTGAAATCGGCGCTTGCTTCAGTGTGTCCGGGGCCACCTTTTCCTTGGGCTTCTCGAGATAGTCAAATTTAGGATCGTCATACGGCGTCGGGTCTGCTTCGTCTGCCCAAGGGTCGTAAAATCCATCCTCGCGAGGTTGCACAGAGGGGTTTCCTTCTTTAGCTACTTGCTTCAGGCGCTGCCAGTCCTTGCGGCTAACCCAGTCACTCTTGTGCTTCTTCGTACTTGGCTCAATGACACCATCTGTCACCTTGGAATTTCCGCGCTTCCGCGTGTCGAGCGATGTAATCGCGGATCTTTGTGCTAGGATTTCATCTGACTTTAATTGTTTCTTATTTTGTTTTCGGTATGCGTCGCGGATCTCTGACGAGCCTTTTTTGTCGATGACGAACAACTCCTCAGACGGCTTTTCTGCTAAAACACCTCTGAAGTTGATCGTTAGTCTCGAGTCAACAATGGGCAGCGGGAATATAGAGGTAGGTTACCCTTTGATTTCTTCGTCTTTCAGCAGACGGAGGCCTTCTTGAACCTCGGTGACATCCACATTCTTTCTCCAGGCCTTCTTGCCTTTTCTCGAAGGCTGGCTAAATTGACGGGGAGCTTGCACTGAAGTAGACATTATGCCAGACTTTTCGAGCAATTATTCAAAAAGTTGGAGGTGCTTTTTGGCATCCGCAAAGGCTCGAAACTTTTTTTGAAGATTTTCCGATTAGGACTGCTTACATAACGCCGGGCGGGGAGGCTAGATGCGCCTACCGCGCTAATCTCTTTTCGCGTCTATCGCGGACACTTCAAGCCTTATTCATCGTTTCTCGCTTTTCATCCGCGTCGGTTGTAATCGACACCGGCCAGCTTGCACTCATTCATCGCAGCTGGTTTCTCGTGCTTCATACAAAAATATATCGGACTGAGTGGAACGATTTTACGACCGCCTCGTCGACTTAGCAGCCATGCCGGTCGTCAAAGGAGGTGTCTGGTAAGTATCTTACGTCGGGAATAATTCAACATTGAGCTCATACTAATTCACGCGCAGGACTAATATTGAGGACGAGGTTCTTCGGGCAGCTGTAAGCTTACAAGATTAATTTCAGCATGGGATCTCCGGATCTCGTTGCGACGCAACTGACATGTTCTTTCACATAGGTCTCGAAGTACGGTCTCAATCAATGGGCACGAGTATCCTCGCTCCTGGCAAGGAAGACCCCGAAGCAGTGTAAAGCACGATGGGTTGAATGGCTAGATCCGGGTATCCGAAAAGTCGAGTGGTCTCGGGAGGAGGATGAAAAGCTGCTTCATCTGGCTAAATTGATGCCAACGCAATGGCGAACAATTGCACCGATTGTTGGTCGCACAGCGACACAGTGCTTGGAACGGTATCAAAAGCTTCTAGATGAAGCAGAGGCGCGCGAAAATGATGATCTCGGACTGGGAGGCCCTGGCGTGGAATCGTCCGCTCCAAGTGCGGACGATGTCAGACGACTACGGTATGTTCTTTCATATTACCTCTTGGGAGACTCTTTTGATGATAGTATATAGGCCTGGCGAATTGGATCCCGATCCAGAGTCTAAGCCTGCTCGACCTGATACCATTGATCTCGACGAAGATGAGAAGGAGATGCTGAGCGAGGCTCGGGCACGTTTGGCGAACACACAGGGTAAAAAGGCGAAGCGCAAGGCTAGGGAGCGACAATTGGAAGAATCACGACGACTTGCAGTACTACAGAAACGCCGCGAGCTGAAAAATGCCGGCATTAATATCAAGGTCGTGACCCGCAAGCAGGGCGAAATGGACTACAACGCGGATATTCCGTTTGAAAAGCCCGCGGCACCTGGATTTTACGACACTATCGAGGAAAAAACCCGGAATGATAGACAGCGAGAGATGTTTGATCCCCGGAAACAACAACTAGCAAACAAGCGCAAAGGAGACCAAGACGATGATGCCGAACGCAAGAAGAGGAAGAACGATAAGAGCGGCAACTCCGCTTCTGCGGCTGCTGCTCGAGCAGGTCAAATGCAGAAGATCCGAGAGGCAGAGCAGAGCAGCAAAAGGAGGGCATTGGTTCTCCCCACCCCCCAGGTCAGCGAAAGCGAAATGGAAGATATCATCAAGATGGGTATGGCTGGGGACAAAGCCAGCAAAATGGTTGGGGATGAAGAAGGAACACGAGGCTTGATGGGTAATTACTCTGCCATGGTTGGAGGGACGCCGATCCGAACGCCTAGAGCACCACCGCAAGAGGATCACATTGCCAACGAGATCCGGAACATCAGGGCACTTACAGAGACTCAATCATCACTTTTGGGAGGGGAAAATACGCCTTTACACGAGGGCGGGGCGTCTACAGGATTTGACGGCATCGCTCCTCGACGCCAAGAGATTGTCACACCGAATCCCATGGCCACGCCTTTCCGACAAGGGAGCGCCGTTGGTGCGACACCCTTGCCAGGGGGTGTTGGCCCTGGTGCTACCCCATTGCGGACACCTCGGGACCACTTTGCACTGAACAAAGAGGTGGATGGTGGGCAGCTTGTTGCAAGCACGCCTAAGGAGTTAAAGATGCAAGAGAATTTTGCGCGCCAAAGCATCCGTGGTAGATTAGCGGCACTTCCAAAACCGAAAGAAACGGAGTGGGAATTGGAAGAGCTACCTTCCGAGACGGTTGAGCCAACCGCCATCACAGAATACTCGGAAGAAGATTCTGCAGAGCGTGATAGGAAAGCAAATGAAGCCAGAGCGCGAGCCGCAGAGCTTGAGCACAAACGCCAAACTCAGGTTTACCAACGCGCACTACCCCGTCCTGCTGTGCTCGATATTGATGCAGTGATGGAGCGAGCTTCGCTTATAACGGACCCGATTTCTGGCCTTGTCGCCAAGGAGGCCGCCCTCCTGATTGCCAATGATGCACGCAGATTCCCCGTGCCCGGTGCCAAGATGGAAGGCAAACCACGGAAGTTGGAGAGAATCGATGACCACTGGTTAGAGCAAGCTCGTTCGGTCATTGCGGCTGAAGTATCTTCTTCCGGAAAATTGCAAGAATGGGCCACCGACTTCGACACCCAGTGGTCGTCCAGCCGTTCTGACACTCTTCCAGGACTTTCCAATTATGCAGATGACGAAGATGACGACGTATACCAGCAAGAGCAGCGACTGATTAATGCCTTCGACAGTGTACAGGCTTCTCTACTCGAGACGGCAGAGCAGGGGAATAAACTCGAAAAGAAGCTCGCGCTGCACTACGGTGGTTATCAGAGCCGGGCGAAGACGTTACGGACCAAAATTACAGAAGCCCACGCAGCCCTAGAACAGTCGAAGGATGAGCTGGACGCTTTCCGCACGTTGCAGATATCAGAAGAAGCGGCTGTCTCAAGTAGGCTTGAGAAGCTACGGGAGAATGTGGCCTTTGTGATGCGAAGAGAAAGAGAAGCTCAAGAGCAATACCGATATAGAAAGGAAGAGTTGGATGAGCTGGTCGCGGGCACGGGAGGCATGGCGAACGGGTGGCATTAAAGTGAGGTGTTGAGTGGGATTCAGGAAGCTTATCATTGCACTTCACCATGTATTCTAATTTATGTCACTTATTGAATTCTACAATGAAGCTCAATCTTTAAGAAGACGTGGTATTCTCGCTCAAAATCAAGGAATAAGAACCAAAAGCGGACGACCAAAAAGCCTCGAGGCAAAAAAGTGCAAAGGCGGTCTCTTCTGTCATTCCCGACAGTCAATCCTCCATCAATCGCATCAAGGGCCCTACTGAATTTTCATCGAAAATCTCACCCAACATAGACATTTCATCTCATTTTTCCACATTAACCGACTGAGAGTTGCATCAAAAACACGATGGGCGTCAGAGATTCTCACGGGGAGGCCACCGGGACACCGGACCCCGTCGAGAAAGGGTTCGCCACCCTTAACAGCATCAGGTATGTTAAAACAATGAATTAAAATATAGGTCATCTATTATGTGAAATATTTGATCTCTGTTTTATCGGTCGCATCAGCTAATCAAGATGTTAGGATCGGTGTAAAGGCCATGGTGCACAAGGTACCTTCTTGCCAGCTTTACAGCTTTTTTTTGCAAAGCGTCACGTGATCACAAGATGAGTAGAGGCTGACGACTTCTAGGACGGCGAGTTGCGAAAAGCAGAAATTCTGTCTATCAAGCAGCGGAAAGATGGACTTGCCTTCTAGTAAGCCTTTAAAGTCTACCGTAAACAAAGTTTTGCACTAACATCCCATAAAGCGTCCATTATGTCGACTTCAACAAGCGTCTTGATGGTATGTCGTGCTCCACACTTTGGATTCCAGCATATTAACGATATTCACAGAATGGGTTGCATCTTCAAGACTTGATTTATCTCAAGAAGTGGAATGGCCTCAGCCCGAGAAGCCGGAGAAGAAGAAAACTGGTCCTACCAACAAGGCTCCGAGCAAGAACAAGCGCGCTAGGGCTGGCAGCCGTGATGTTTCTGCCACGCCAGACCTCCTCACTGGCAAGAATGCTAATTTGGCTAAAGCTCAACGTCCATCAAAGGCAGGCGGAAAAGAAAATCGCGGTGAAACCCCCTTTAACTTGTCTATTGTGGGTTCGGAAGCCGTTTCTGCGGATGGGACTCCCAAGGCTAGCTCTGAGGATGTTGACATGATGGATGCCAGCTTTGCGGATGCAAAGGAAATTAAGTTGGAGGAAAAGGCACTAGGACTGATGTCTCGGGAAGAAGAGATTGAACGGCTACGTACCAGTGGCAGTATGACCCAAAACCCGACGGAAATTCACCGAGTGCGAAACCTAGACCGACTTCAGATGGGCAAGTTCGACGTCGAGCCGTGGTACTTCTCTCCTTACCCCGACTCGTACTCCGAGGCCGAGGTGGTCTACATCGACGAGTTTTGCTTGAGCTACTTCGATAACCAGCGCGCGTTTGAACGGCACCGTACGAAGTGCACACTTACCCATCCTCCAGGAAACGAGATCTACCGGGACGATTACATATCATTCTTTGAAGTAGATGGGCGTCGACAGCGGACATGGTGCCGGAACCTCTGTCTCCTGAGCAAACTTTTCCTCGACCACAAGACTCTTTACTATGATGTCGACCCCTTCATCTTCTATTGTATGTGCACCCGAGACGAAACTGGGTGCCACCTCGTCGGTTACTTCTCTAAAGAAAAGGACTCTGCCGAAGGCTACAACCTGGCTTGTATTCTCACACTACCTCAATACCAACGGCGCGGTTTCGGAAGACTCCTTATCTCTTTTAGCTACGAGCTTAGCAAGCGAGAAGGCAAATTAGGCTCTCCAGAGAAGCCCCTGAGTGATCTTGGATTACTGGGCTACCGGCAGTACTGGCGTGAAACCCTCGTTGAGATACTCATGGAGTCAGGACGCGAGGCCGTCAGCGAGAACGAGCTGGCTGTTCTCACTTCAATGACGGAGAAAGACGTGCACGAGACCTTAGTCGTTTTCAACATGCTCAGATATCATGTACGTCATCCCATCCTTTCCGTCTGTATCTTGATTGCGACACTAACAGTTCCGCAGAAAGCAAATTGGGTCATTGTACTCACTGACCAAGTCGTCGAAGAACACAAAAAGCGCCTAGATAAAGAAAAGGTTAAGGGATCTCGCAAGATAGACCCTTCACGGCTTCAGTGGAAGCCACCCGTCTTCACTGCGTCCAGCCGGACCTGGAACTGGTGATTGGACTGTAGTGTTTAGCACGAGGGGATTTGTTCAATTACACCTGACTAGGTGGTCCCGCCTTTGAGATTTCTTTTTATTGTAATTTATACCAGCATTAGCAGGGACATGGCGTGGTGTGGCGTTTGCGATGGCGATATAACTGGAGTTTTGTCTTTGGATGGAGGGTGGAATTCTTATACCTCCTCGGACAGGATATTTATAAATGAGGTTAATATTACGAGCAAACTGAACGATTTATCAAGGTTATTAAATGAATATCATGAATGTCTTGAGCATTGGCATCCATTCTACTCGACCTGTAAGATGACTTGACTTTCAGATGTTGTAAAAATGAAGATATTGATTGATATCATTCTGGAATACTCCAGCACTCACAACCTAAACAGGACTCCACAGACAATGGAAAGAATAGACTGCGTTGTCTCAATCACATCCTTCTTTCGGATGATAAACAGAAGTAATTAAGCTATGGATGCGCTGACAGGCATGCATGACAATGTCGTGTCTGTAAAATCTTCCGTATTCCGGCTTCAATGCGGAGGGATACAAGAGTAGCTACTTTCAAGACGAGTACAGGAAGAAGTGAGATAAGAAAGAATACAGAGATAGAAGAAGGTAGATAGGTAGGTAGGGAATATTGTACGGCAAGGACAACATTAAATGACAAATGCTAAAAGAACCAGAACCGAATTGAATCCCATCTCGTTTCCGTTTCCCCTGCAGCGCGTAGCGTAGCTCATCAAAACTACTCAATCAACGAAAACCCGAAACTCGGAGAAGATAGTAAGTAAAACCCAGAAGATAAGTGAGTTAGGAGGAAGGTGGCTCAAGTGTCCTGTCGGGGTGTCTTATGAGACCTTGAGAAAGTGGACGCAGTGCGCTTTAATGGGCTTTGATAGAGGGACCATCCAAGGATGACTTTCGCGACTGTCGCTGCGATGAATTACCCCCATTCGGCTGCTGAGACAAGGAGGTTTTCTTTGGGCCAGAGTTACTAGGCCCATCGCGTTGCTTGGTGTTTTTGCGAGGTTTATACGTCGATGGTCCACGCGATCGAGAGCTAGTTTGGGAACCTGCTTTTCTTGGAACGGCCACGGTCTTCGGCGTAGCTGCACCTGGGAGGTGGACTGTGATCTGAGTGACCATGGAGCCTTCCTTGTCGTGGTAACTGAAGGAGAAGGGCTCGACGCTGTGTACTTGCATCGTTTTCAGGACTTTAGAGCGTAATCGGGCCAGTGAAGGTGCTGGTGCAGCTCGCCAGGCGGCTGGAGGAGCCATGATGGGCACTCTGACAACAGGCAGGGAACCAACTTCACGGTCCTCAAACATTGCCTCTGCTTCCTCGACTTGTCTTGCAGTCGACTCTCCGTCTCCAATCTGGAAATCCCCGTTATATGGAAGTGATACAGAAACGGCAGCGATATGTAACCGCACATCAAGCGGCTCTTTCGATGCGGATGTCACTGCCAAAGCATTCTTCTTTTCAAGTATTCCTGTTTTCTTCCCAAAGAGGGTGTTGATCTTTTCCTGCCAAGATGTCACAGTCGAGGGACGTGGATTTGAAGCAACCATGGAGGCAAAAGTGGGTGGTGGCGGCGGCGGTGCGACCACTTTCGGAGGGAGTTTGACAATTGGCTTTGGTGCAGGAAGATGTACAAGAGGTCTATTGGAGTCCCCAAAATACACAGGGTGGGTCGATACCTCTTCGGGGGGAGGTGGTGAAGAGCTTCGGACATAGTCGATTTCCTCATACGCCGGTTTCCTACTCTCCGTTGCCTGTGGGAAGAACCGTGAACTGCGAATGGGAATACTTCCAAGAGGTCGTGCAGGCGCTTCCACGAAAGGAAGAGTGCCAACATGGTGTTCAAGACTAGACAGGGGGTTTGTGATTGGAGGGTTTCCATCTGCCGATTTAGAGATACCAACAACTTGTCGCTGTCCAGCCTGATCTCCAGGGCGAACTTGTCGCCAGGTTTCATTAAAAGTGACCTGAAGTGACGGTTGGGTTTCACGGGTGGCAGCCTCGTTACGCAGCTTCTCATTCTCCTCGGTCTCACGCTTCGAGGCAACGGCATGGAAATCGTTCCAGGCAGCGGTTCGAGCTTGATGCTGCCAGTTTGGATGATGCGCCCTTGGAGGGCCAATCGGTCCCGGGCGAGATATCGGCTTCAGGGCGTCATAAGAAGCGTGTCTGGTTTCGGGAGACGGTAGGGGGGATATAGCCGCACTTTCCTGCGCGGATCGTGGGTTTGTGGGGAACGGCTGTGTGCTAGGAGGAATTGATGGCTGATCCAGAACAAGATGGTTTCGCAAAGTCAAGTCCCTCGCTGGGAAATTGCCCAGGCTTTGGTCAAAGATACCGTTACCTAGTGTCTTGTCGTTGCTCAAAGGCTTCCAGGGATTCGTCAAAGCAGACGAGGCACCGACAAGCTTAGAATTGGCTGTCCAGGGAGAATATGTGTTGGGGACGTTGAGATCACCTCTCCACTGAGGGTTTTGCTCATCGATTACTTGATCAGCTGACTTATCGTCAACATGTTCCGAAGATTCATGATCCGGTTTAAGTCCGTTTACCGCGTTAGACTCTGCTTTGAGATCCCGGACAGGAGACGAAGTGCGCCGTGTGCTAGCAACAGAGGTGGTCTTTTCTTGACTTCGTTCTCTCTCAATGAGCCTTTTTACCGAATCTGGATGATGGACCTTCATCATGCCATACTGCTTTGGCGCGCCAGTCGCCTCTGGTACTGGGGGTTTCGGCGGTGATTGAGCAAGTCCGGTAGCGGGCTCGAGCCTGCTGACTTCCGGGCTTTCCTTGCTCTTTGCCTTGGACTTGTCCGGTGGCGGACCTAGTGTTGCAAGCTTTTGTCGAATTCTCTCACGTTTTGCGGCCTCTTCTTTTTCCTCTTGCTCTATCCTTCGCCGCCGGGCCTCCATACGCGTCTCCTTCATGATACGTTCTTGCATGACAACAGCATCCTCTTGGGATGGTTGTGGTGCTTCGGGTTGTCCAGCGGCAGCAGGGGAGGGTACAGGGGGCTGGCCTGGCCCAGCATGCAAATTGAGGGTTCTTTCCGGAGCATAAGAGGTACTGGGTTCGTGTCGCATAGGGGAGATATCCCGCACATGTATTTCATGGACAAGGTGATGCTCTCGTGTTTGAATAAATGGCTCAACCACCCCGTTCACTTGGGAGCCGCGCCTGCCTTCAACAGATCTTTGTACCGCGTCAGGTCTACCGATCGACATCCGACGACCAAAGCTTCCACTTCCACCACTAACGTTAGACGATGTTCGCCGACGAGGCCAATGCACGCCATCATGACCACTTGTCCTGTGAGTCTGGAAAGCAGCAGAAGGTTCCGCAGGCCCTGTGTTCTCGCCTTGCCCTGGAGGCCGTTGCAACACAGATGGAGCACGAATGTTCTGCTCGCTCCGCCAGACGCCCTTCTTCGTTTCTGGAACAGGCTCGTAGCGCCCTGATCTGGAGTTGTAGAGTTCTCGGGTCCCGGGCTGAGTATCCCTCCACACACGGTTGAAGTCGTCTGCTGCAATCTCTTGGGGATGAACAGGTCCACTTAAAGTATCGATCGGCTTTTGTTCTCTGAATGGAGTTCGCGCTGGAGGTTGAATTTGAACTTGAGCCGAAGGCAAGACCGGAGATGTTTTCTCAATAGGCGGAATCGTAGCCCAAGGTGACTTGGCTGGAAGGGGAGCTGGGCTTTTAGAGGACCCGGGAGTTTTTTCATTAGGCCCCTTTGAGGAGACACTCGCGGTCCTCGCTTGCCTTTCTGCATTAGCACCCAGCCTGAGAACTGTGGCATTAGGCCCGATAGATGTCACAGGCTTGGGGGTGAACTTCGGGATGTCCTTCGTTGTGGTAACCTGCTCCACCGATGGGAACTCCTCTTTGGCCTCCGTCGTCGCCGTCGTTGTCACTGTAGTCGTTTGTGTAGTTGGCGGTAGAGTCTCGGTGTGAGTCAAATCAGTTTTGGTCCCATCATTCCACTCAATAGTTTCGGGGGCCCAGTCATCCTCGTCGTCATCAATATCAGCCCATTTGGACTCTGTGCCGCCACCATCTTCCTGTATTCTCGAGGTCATGTGGATTCCATATTGTTGCTTCAGTTCCTCATCGGTAAGGTGTTTTGGAGGCGTTTGTTGAACCGCTATAGTAGCAATAAAATGGTTAGATGACACTTCATAGAGCTTCACTGGTCATGATCCTTACGTCGATTCCTGTTCCAAACACGATTGGCGTCAGGTCCACCTGCACCAACCCTCCCGCCGTTTGTGCCTGTCTTTGATAGAGAGTCACGCAGACTGTTAGTCGTTTTAGCGACTAAGCGCGGTCGCGGATTCTGCAACGTTGTACCGAGCGGGGTTCCAGAGGACAAAGGAGCTATGAGATGTTAGGACTTCCACCTCGTCGGGGTACGAGTGGACAATACTTACTCTTTTCGGGGGCCTTAACCGCCGGAGGTGTACCTGGCGCCTTGGGAACGGAAAACTTAGCGAAGGAAACTGGCTTGAATGTTGTTGGGCGTTTCGTTGACCCGGCACGACTATGAAGCTTGCTTTCCGTTCGACTAGCATCGGATTCCGATCCACCTTGAGAGGCCGTATCTTCTCCGCCATCTGATGCAGATGTCACCCCATTCATTTCAAGCACCTTTGTCGCCACCGGCCCGGGTCCTTGTTTTGATGCATCCTGTATCCGGGTAAGCCGTGGTCTAGGATTTTGTTCCGGAACACTCACTGTTATGGCTCGTTCCCTCTCCTGTCCTATGTCACCGTTTTCTGTCGGCGGTATCGTACCTGTCTTCTGATCTTCTAATTCAGGTTGTTGTTTCGTTTCGGATGTTGTAGCGGTAATGTTAATCTCCCCCTCGTCCCCTCCAGCAGGTTTCTTGTCGGTAGTGCTCGCAGGAACGCCGGAAGGCGAAGGATCGCCGACCGACAGGGTTTGATTTACCACATCGTGGCCGTTCCGCTCTGCCATAACAATTCTCGAGTCTGTAGAGACAACAAGTTGCGACATCTGTTAGACATGTGTTCTGAAGCTGTAAATATGAAAACAAGTGGCGACTGGGTTTTCTGAGAGCACGGAAAGACACGAAGGGTTGAGTCAGAACGTACCTATTGTTAGGGATCCAGAATCGCCACGGTTGGACTGTTGGTTCAACTGATCGAGGGTGAAAGGCTCCGAACAACCAAGAAGGCGGCGGGTGAAGAGTAGCGGAACTCGAGAGATGAGGCTTGAGGAAATACGCGGTGGTATATACAGCTCAGAGAACAAAGGCAGTAGCCTAGGATATCCCGAAAGGGAGGTCGCGATGTAGTGGCTCTTCTCTGAGTTGATGGTGATCGGGTGATGGCTGCAGTCATGGAGGAATGACGGTTCAGGCTGAGTCTAAGGGTGGCTGTTTTCGGTTAGCGTGGGATAGATGGCCGCAAAGTGAAGCAAACCCTGTGGCTGGAGGGAGTGCTAAAGAGCCGCAGGCCGTCTCAAGCTCTGGTTCCAAGGAATCTTGTCTATGACAATCTAGATATACAGTACATGCTTACTTTGCTTTACTGATCTTAGATCCAATATAAGTGTCTTGTGCAAACTTCCCGTGACCTTCGTAGGCTCCCGTGCTATAACCACATCAAAACTACGCAACATACTCAAATAATGCACATACTACAAAGTAATCAGCTTGGAAACGCGAAGCATTCTCTTGTGAAGCATTTGCTTAAATAATTGCACAGTAGCTGGAATTGCGAATAGCTGACGATCTCTTCTACAGAGCCCTTGAGACCGGTATATACACAAATCTTCCTAGTTCACACATGATTAGAAGAAATTTAGTGAGGATGGTTCTTGTGGTGGCCTATAAAACTGTTAGATGCGCTTTATCGTCATATGGGTAAGCGTGGGCTAGTCATACGCAGGTGGAAGTAGTACTCCATGCTGTAGCCGAGGATGAGAATACCACCGATGGCGTGGGCAAGAGCTAAACAAGGTGTGTCCGTCAGACGTTACTCCGTATATTCGGTTGCAATAGTACTTACGAGCAGCAGAAGGCTTGCTGCCGAAGTAGCGAGCCTGGTAACGTCCGATGAGGCCGGTGGGCTTGACTTCAGGAGTAGAGCCGCGAGGGAGTCTGGCATAGAAGTTTACAACGCGGTCCATGCGGGCAGCATCCTTAGCAGCGCCAATTGCCTTTTTGGGTGTTAGTTATTGAACAATCGAGCGCAAACCACGAAACGTTGTGTAGCCGGAAGAAAGAGATTGTCACGGTATGAAATTCGGGGGGTGCGGAAGGGGCTGGGTGTCTCACATTGGGGGAAGCGATCTATAGAATGGAGTCAGTACATCATTTTTCCACAAGAGGAGAACCGTTTAAGAGCAACTTTTGGTGTTCCTTACCTTGGGAGGGATCAAGGTCGAGAGACCTCGGCGGGCGATGTAGCTCATCTTTGCGCGGTCTGTAACTAGCGTTTTAGCGATCTCGAACCTGTGCCATGTATGGAGGGATATATCCGGATTCCAATCCATGCTCAGTTGACTTACCTTGATGTGAGCGAATGATTCAAGAGATGGTAAGCGACAGGTGATGGAAGGAAGTGCCTGAGAAAGCGGGTTGTCGGAAGAGAACTAGGGAGCCGCACACCAAGCTAAACCTAATTAGGCTTGCCTTCAGACCGGCAAGGTCGCAATACCTCACCTCGTCAGTTCGGTGTCTCGTTGTCTAAGCTCTGTTTCCACCACAACAGCCGCAATCAACACCATGTCGCTCATGAGAGCTGGAAACATGGCCTGCTCACGGGCCGGAAGGCTAATGACATACCGAAACACCCGTATGCTCTCAACGACCGCTATCCGAGCCGATTCGCCTGTGAAGGTCAGCCCTTCAGATGCGCCCACTGTCCCCCATAGCGAGAGCGATATGATCCGAAAGGAGACTCCAAGCGAGGCAATGGCTCGCCATCAGCCAGATTACGATGCTACCATCGACCATGGCACCTCGTGCGAACCCCTCTAGGCCACGCGCGGATCACTACTAACACCAAATCAGCAAATTCTCTCCCGTCCCCAAACGTGTCATGGACGGCAGCGAACCCGGCGAGACCGTTGCTGCTGCTGTTCTCTCCGGTGCTCCCACAGATCTCCAAGCTCGCACTGTCAGGTATGGCCCCGGTCAGAAAGGATTCGACATCCACCACTGACAATACCATCAAGGATCTTTCAACCCTCAAAGCCCGCAACGCAGTCCGGCAACTGGCACTCTCACCACTGGAGGATGGACTGGGATATCCTACAGAAGGGTCATCGATGGGAGAACCCCTTGATGGGCTGGCAATCTTCCGCCGACTGCATGCAGGGCACACATTTGAACTTCAAGTCGAAGGAAGACGCCATTCTGTTTGCCCAGAAGCAGGGCTACGAATACTTCGTTCAGGAGCCCAATGTGCGCAAGTTTGTTCCCAAGGCTTATGCGAACAACTTTGTCTACGAGTCAAAGACGCTTAAGCATATCAAGACCAAATAAATCCGTGCGCTGTGTATGTATATAACTGTCGGTTGCTCTCGGAATTCTTCTAGAATTAAACTTTTTTGACATCTTTCACACATATTCTTCTTCGACGTATATCCGGGTCTTGGTCTATATTGCAGACGAAAGTCAAGAGGTTGACATCGACTTATTACCCCATGCAGAAGGTACGCATTCCTTCCATCGGGGTCTGCTGCGGCCAAAGCACACAGTGAATATCTTCGATATATAGAACGATCATGATACCTTCAAAATGAGGAACATGGTAGGTAAAGGTCAATATTGGTACAAGAGTGCCGGGCATGTACGTATAGGGATTTCCAGCTGACGAGCAGTCACTGAATTTCTCTAATCTTGACATTATCACAGTAGGATACATACTATGTTTGTGTCCCTTGATTGTTTGCAGGTGCTATATATAGCTTTCAACCCCGTTGTATATGTGCAAGCACTCTCAGAAGCCGGGAGGTGCTTTTATGAATAGGTACCACACATGTCAGGGGGTTATGGGAACAGCATACCAGTTATAGATATGATGCCCATGCAGTGCTATTCGGTATTTACATGGAATAGTTCTGCTCATGGAGTCACCTGGGACACTTTTTCATGTTTTGCTCGAGTATCACAATCTGCATATCAACAAGTCAGAAATGATTATATATACACTTGTAGTCCGACCCGGGACAAGCCTAGTCGCAGATTCCGACCCCGCCACCCCGCCTAAAAATTATTATCTGCGCAGATAAGATCCAAAAAAATTCCATCGGGCCTTTCCCCCTGATGATTTAATATTTACTACAATCCACTTTTGGTCACCTCATAAGCAATCTCAAAATGGCGTCCGATAACCTCGAGAGTGCCGACACCACCATCACCACCCTCCGCAATGTCATCACCTCTGAATCCGAGCCTCTCGCTCGCCGATTCCGCGCTCTTTTCTCGCTAAAGCATCTCGCGTGCCTGCAGCCGCCTACCGATAGGACACTTCCCGCTATCCAGGCCATCGCTGCTGCGTTTGCCTCCCCGTCGGCCCTGCTGAAACATGAACTTGCCTATTGCCTTGGGCAGACCAGGAATCGGGATTCTTTACCATTCCTGAATGAGGTGCTGAAGGACACTCAGGAAGATCCGATGTGTCGCCACGAAGCTGCTGAGGCGCTGGGGGCCCTTGGATATGAAGATAGCTTGGAGGTCCTAAAGGAACTTAGGGATAAGGAGGGTGAGGTCGATGTTGTGCGAGAGACGTGCGACATTGCTGTGGACAGGATTTTGTGGGAGATTTCAGAGGCTAGGAAGGCTGAGAAGTTACAGCCTAGGTACGTTGATTGCGGACTGTCCCGGCAATTCCAACCATAGTCTATTCCAATTTACTGTTACTTGAGTCTAATTTGAGACAGCGATTTCACCTCCATTGACCCTGCCCCACCGATGCCTTTGACAGCGAAAGATCCCTCGATACCCCTACTAGAGGAGGCACTGCTCGACACGAAACTTCCACTGTTCCAGAGATACCGCGCGATGTTCGGCTTGCGCGATCTTGCCTCGCCCCCCGATCTTCCGACCGCGAAACAAGCTGTCGAGTCACTGGCAAAGGGCCTCAAAGACCCTTCTGCTCTCTTCCGTCACGAGATCGCATTTGTGTTCGGTCAGCTGTGTCACCCGGCCTCCGTCCCTAGCCTTACGGAAACCCTCGGAGACCTCAAAGAAGCTGGTATGGTGCGGCACGAAGCTGCAGAGGCTCTTGGCAGTCTGGGCGATGTCGAGGGCGTGGAAGATACCCTGAAGAAATTCCTAAACGACCCAGAGCAGATTGTGAGAGATAGTATCATTGTGGCCCTTGATATGGCGGAGTATGAAAAAGCTGGGGAGATCCAGTATGCGTTGGTGCCGCGCTCGGAAGACCTCGCTGCGGTGCCCACTGCTTGATGGAGAAGGTGATAGGAGGCAATGGTCAATTGATTGCTGATTAGAAACGATATTGAATGAAAATATAGATTTCCTTGGTTCTTAATTGTTCTGCGTCTCCCTGTAACAAAAAATGTTAGTGTCCAAGTACGGGTGACGAGAAAGGATGAGATCGTACTTGTAGCCGCAAACACAGCTATAGAAAACTGTACTTCCTTCGTCTGCACTGCGCAATTGCACTGTTGTGAAATACATCTCCTTTCTTGCGCAATTCGGGCAGAGCTTTTCGATGAGGGCTTCTGTTCTCTTATCCGCAGCTGTCAGAGTCTGAATCGCGGATCGCTTTGCTCTTAGTGTTGAGGG
This sequence comes from Aspergillus kassunensis, assembly GCA_027569205.1. Taxonomy (NCBI): domain Eukaryota; kingdom Fungi; phylum Ascomycota; class Eurotiomycetes; order Eurotiales; family Aspergillaceae; genus Aspergillus; species Aspergillus kassunensis. The sequence goes on from JAPDEQ010000054.1 coordinate 162,828, forward strand.
GAATGTGCTCGGTTTGGACTCGGAAAGAATTGTTTTTGGGACAGTGTCTAGACGTCGGAGGATCAGCATCATTCTCAATCAGTCCAGCTTCTCTTCACTCCCCGGATACTCACCTTTGTTTCGGGCTCCGCATACATCGCAAACCAAAATTCTCGTTGGGTCGCCAACGGAACCATCGAGTAGTGAGCCGCAATCTGTGCAGAATACCAGAGAGCCAATAGTAGACATATTGCGTGTTGCGTGAGGACTGACGTAGAGTATGCTGGAAGTCTGAGTATTGAATTTGTTGACTTAATTTTGTGGTCACTTTTTCTTCACTTATTTTCCGCTCGGGAAGATTTGCGGGCGCACGGGCCACGATCGGTGGACAAGAACTTGTACATTAGCGCTGGGCGGTCAGGGCGAGGTAGCCGCAAGATAGTAACGGTGCCTGGCATTAATTATTCAAACGACGATTTATCCTTCAGTCTTATTTCACTAGAGAAACTCGGAAATAATCATCTGATGCAGTGGGGATCTATCTCGGTCTTTTGACTGATGGCCATGTCTCTGCGCGGAGCATGTCTTTCCCGCTTTTTTGACTTTCTTCTACCAATTCGACCTGCGGTTTTCTTTGAGGGACCATTACCGCCATCATGGACCAGAACTGGCGCCCCATCCAGGTCGTCATCAATAACCATGCGCAAGCGCAGTCGGGGAGCATGGGGGGATTAATGCAGCGTCAAGAAAGGCCATTAGCTGTGGAAGAGGCCCTGCAGTACTCTCCCATGTATAGTGCCCCAATATTCGGCTTAGGTATAGTCACCGAATCCTTTAGAGTAAACTGTATATCGGCTGATAAATATTCCTGCCAGATTGCATTCTACGCCCAGATGTTGGCCGACCTCCTACCACCACCTCTATAAACCACATTCTCCAGTCCGGCCGCGTTGCGTTGAACGACCTAAACGACGATCTTCGATCTGGGCGTCACGAATCGAGCCGTTTGGAGACATCCCGGGAGTACCTGCAGCAGCTACTTGATGGCGACCAGTTGACTGAATTGTGAGCTTCTCTCTTTCAATGACCATGGATGATACTAACATACTTTCCAGCAAGTTTAAACTTCCGACAGGAAACCGTAACCCCCCACCCTCTTTGAATACCTCACACGAAAACGTTTCCAGCAGTGACCAACTTGGGCCGTTCTCTAGGATGCTGTTGGATTCGACGGATATTGCCTTCCGATGTGAGATTGCTTTATAGCAGCACTTACTCCATGCAAAACTTTAGCTAACGAGCCACAGACCCAACGCCATCGGAGACGGACGAAGGAACCCCACCGAAGAAACCCAGTTCCTTGAGCAAGAAGACGCCACTGAACCGAAAACCCTCTTTCAATGCACATCCTCACACCCCGAGTCAACTATCGGTCGTAATACCTGTCAAGCCTTTACCGCACGCCGATCATACACATGTCGCTGTGAAGAAAAGAGGCAGCGGGGTAAATGGGGATGATAACTCGACGGCTATTCGGCTGAGGGCTCAAAAGGAGGAAGCCGATGCGGCTCTAGTTAAACTTCAGGATATTCTCCATGAGATATTCGAAGCGGACGATCAGTTTGACCCCGATGCAGCTACAGATAGGCCAAACATGATCTTTACTTCTCCCCAGTCGTTGGAAGTTAGTGGGCCTATCCTTTCCCCCGATACACATGGGCGCCTTCAGAAGGCCATCAAGAAGGTAGTGGGCTTCAACAGGCTCCAGGACATTCCTTCGGATTACCTCAGTCGCATACAAAAGCTTTGCGAAAGACCAGTACTTGCTGCACAAGCACCTGATCTGAACTTGGAAAACACGTCAGATGAGTCTGCAGTTCAAGACTGGCTGAAGAAACTAGACGATATGCATAATGCCCTTCTTGCTGTCAACTCTCTCCTCCAAACAATGTCTGGTTCTCAAACTGAGAGGGACCTTTGCCCAGAGGATTTAATTGAAGCGATTCCGAACCTTCTCAACCAGATTTTCGATCACATCATCATACCTGCCGTGGAAGCTCGCCCTAGTGGGAAAGATGGCAACTTTTTCGAAACCTGTTCGCTTCAGAGGCGTGCGATTGGTGGCGTGATTCAGCAAAGTAAAAGAGTCCTGAGCCTTTTCGCTGATTTCCTTGCGCGGATTGATGTATCAGAGGGAACAATCACCGCAACTGAATTTTTTGCTGCGAAGCTGATATTCGTCGAGAATTCTCACACAGAAAAGGATTCTGCTGTTGGTTGTCAGAAATATGAGTCTGTTCGACGTGGGGCCATGGATGTTCTTGCGAAAATATTCTCTAAGTATCCGGTCCAGCGCCCATTCATCCTCGACGAAATTCTAGTTTCTTTAGAAAAGCTTCCTTCTACCCGGCAAAGTGCCAGACAGTTCAAGCTTGCTGACGGCAAAAATATCCAACTTCTTACTGCTCTGGTCATGCAGCTGGTCCAAACCACTGCATTGGATGCCCCTCTGCCGAAGTCCACGAGAAAGAAGCGTAAGATCGTTAAACCGGAAGAGGAAGAAGATGATGAATCAGTTGAAAACGAGCAGACGGTAGATGATGACGATGATCAGTCCGAAATGTCGTTGGAGCGCCTCGCAGCCAAAGCGAATCGTCTGTATGATAATGCACTGCGAAGTGCTCAGTATATCATCAAGTTTATTGTCCAACGAGCGATGGCATCCACCAAATCTGGCGACCAGCCGTACAGGAACATTCTTGACTTATTCACCGAAGATTTGATTAGCGTCCTAGGCTCCACGGACTGGCCTGCCGCGGAACTGCTGCTTCGCATCATGGCGTCCCATATGGTTGGTATCGCTGATCTTGACAAGAGTCCTGCCACAGCGAAAAGCATGGCTCTTGAACTTCTGGGCTGGATGGGCTCCGCCATTTCAGATCTTATATCAACTGCACAGCACTTACTTCCCGCGATGGAAGAATCCGATGCCGAGGCTACAGACTATCTAAAGCAACTGTTTGACGATTACTCACATAACGCTCTGCACCCCCAAGATCTTGTGACCCCTGCAGGACCGTACCGGATGACTCTCGAGTATTTCCTTAATGGACATGACAACTGGCAACTCACCAGTGCCAAGGGGTTCTTCCTGGCCCAGTGGGCTAAAACCTTTTGCTCAATCTACTATAACCCTGAAGACAAAGATGAGGTTACGTATGATGATGCGACCGAAGATTTGGTCGATCTCTTCGCAAGGTTGTTCTCTGACCCACTATGGCTGGAGACGCACAGGTATTTATTCCCTATATCTGTACCTTCATACGCTATGATTGGGTTTAAGACTGATTTCGTTCTCAGGCAATATGACAGGATATCTACTGTTCATGGAAAGTTTGCCTATATTCTGACCGTATTGAATTCGAATTTCTGCAAAGCTTTCGATACGATTCTGAAAGTGCTTCTCAATTCAATCACCAGTGATCAAGCCAAGGTCCGAAGCCGCAGTTTGAAAAGTGTTATCTATATGCTTGAGAAAGACCCGAATTTGCTTGATAGAGACGATTCGGTCATGCGTGTGATCCTACGGTGCGCGACGGATGCTTCGCCCATGGTCCGCGACTCCGCTCTTTCTTTGATTGCCAAATGTATTGCCTTGAAACCGAGTCTAGAAGAAGATGGATGTCGAAGTATTCTAGCTTGTGCTGGTGATCAGACAGCCGGGGTCCGAAAACGCTGCATTGGATTGCTCAAAGATATTTACCTGAAGACTTCGCGCGCTGAGCTCAAGATGGCTATTGTCGATAGCTTCCTGCAACGGACCGTCGACCTAGAGGAAAGTGTGGCAAGTTTGGCACGCCAGACTTTCGAAGAGATCTGGATCACTCCTTTCCATGGACTAATTGACTCGGCTCAAGATGCGCCGAAATTGAAGGTCGGCCTCGCGGAACGAGTAACGTTATTTGTCAATTTAGTCCAAAGAAGTGAGACGGCACTGGAAACACTGGGCACCTGTGTTAGGAAGCTTCTGTCTGACTCTTCTAAATCCTCGTCTCCGAATTTCAAAGTGTGCAAAGCGATGGTCTCCACCATGTTTGAGAGATTGATCGAGGGCAACGAATCTTCAGGGAAGGAGTTTCAACAGGCTTTACTGCAAACGATGACGGTATTTGCGAGAGCAAATCCAAAGCTATTCCGCCCAGATCAGTTGGAGGCCCTTCATCCTTACATTGGGCATCTTGCCACTGCGGAGGATTTGTTCCTGTTCCGCTCCGTGGTAGTTATTTACCGATGCGTTTTGCCATTCCTATCGACTGCTCATAACACACTTTTGAAGGAAGTTCAAAACGACCTCTTTAAAAGCGTGGCTAAACTCTCGCGTTCAGAGCTCAATGAAGTCATGGCCTGTTTGTGGACTATCAATGGTGTTTTGAACAATACAGACCGGCTCGTGAAGCTTACGATCTCCGTCTTGAAGCCAATACAACACTACAAGAACATCGATCTCTCTAGCAGCACCAACGCTGCTGTCACAGCAAGGGCCAAAAGTTATATTCGAATTGCGGGCTGCGTTGGCCGACATTGTGATCTTGAAAAATATGAGCCACATTTTAAGAACGCATTTCCTTCGTGGAAAGGCGGCTCAGTTGCTGGTCTTATGGTCGACTCGATTATTCCCTTTACTCTGGCGAAGCAGCCGCTCGAACTGCGCGTCATGGCCCTTGAGAGCTTGGGCTCTATTTGCCAGTCTTGGCCTGGGCAGTTCGGCCGTGAGGAATCAAGACGGGTATTGTCGGTGGTGTTTGAAGAAAACAACCCTAGTCTTCAAAACATTGTGCTAAAGTCCTTTGCAGACTTCTTTGCGATGCACGAAGGCAAGGCAGAGAAGTCCATGGTGTCGGTCGCCGATACAGCGGACCAGGAAAACACCACGAGATTGGGCGGATCACTCAGAGCGAGCGACAATGATGGAGCTGCGGCATTGATAGCCCAGAATTTCTTAAAAAACATGCTCCAAATTGCGCAATCTCGACAGGATTCATATGCTCTAACCGCCATTGAATTGATCGCCAGTATCAATCGGCAAGGTTTAGTCCATCCAAAGGAGTGCGCGGGGGTTTTAGTGTCTCTTGAGGCATCAACCATTCCAGCCATTGCTAAAGTAGCGTTTGAGACGCACAAAATGCTACATCAACAGTACGAATCCATGTTCGAAAGGGAATACATGCGTGCTGTCCAGGAGGCTTTCTATTACCAACGCGATATTGTCGGCGATTCGGCAGGAGCCCTGACCCGCCCATATGTTGCAAAGCTCGCACCATTGTTCGACATTGTCAAAATCAGTAACAGCAGGTACCAGAAGAAATTTCTTTCGAATCTCTGCTCCAAAGTGAACTTCGAATTGAAGAAGCTCGATGCCACTGGCGACCCCCCTGAACATCTTCTTCTTGCTCGGTTTATATCTCAAAACATAGCATTCCTCGATTACAACCAGCTTGCTGAACTCCTGGCGACTATCAGCAGCATAGAGCGCATTGTTTCCGCCACAGGAACGATTGTCGCCCACACCATCGAGACAGAGATATTTTCACCTAAACAGCAAGCGGGGCAGGTGGCTGAAGTACCGATTCCCGTTGCAGACGGACCCATGGTGATGCCCCTGCAGCAGGTTAATCCGGCGAGTTTGCGGCTTCTCACTGTTGCAGCAGCCTCCCTCTCTATGCTGTGGGAGGCTCGTACCTACCTCCGCCGGCTATATGGAGTAGCGAATCATGCCCAGAAAAAGGAAGGAAAGCCTGCAGCCAAGGAGCTCAATAAATCAGCCAGCAAGGTTCAGGGTATTACAGGTGATAAGTTCGTGGAGGCGGTCTCTCGAAACATGGCGTCCCTGGATAGCGAGCAGAGCATGATCGAGAAGTGTCGCGAGTTTGCAACATTACTTTCCATCGATGAAGAGTTCAAGATCGGGCAGGATGAAGATGCTGAAGCAGACAATCTTGACGCGGCTGCTGACGCTGATGACGCCGGTGCTACCTGGGTTGCAGGACAACGACCGGCGAAGCGCAAGAGCTCCGTCTCAGGACAAAATCCGGCCAAACGGCCTCGAGGAAGAAAACCGGGGTCAGGGAAGAAGAGAAATAGTGCAACGCCGGACGCAGATGCTGATTGGGAATAGGTGAGGCCAGCCTATTTCTACTTGTATTTTGGCTGTTTCTTTACTCCAGTATTTAGACGGTGCAGGTGCATATTTGGTGAAGCGGAAATCGGCGTTTTGAGGACAGACAGGGGGCATGTACTCGACATTTTCTTATGATGGCGTTAATGTTTTACCATATCTGGGTTTCTCTATCATATTATTAGCCCCTCTAATTTATCATTTGAACAGATTTATCGGATGATTCTGACGGTCTGACCGGATATCCGGATAGCTAGCATCCATGTGGACGGTGGATCCGCAAGCGTATGTATTATGTACTCCAGAGTAGGTAAACATTCGTGTGCTCAAGTATTCTTGTAGATTAGTATCTATGTATGCATGTCCCTGGAATGCAGGATGGTTAGACAAGGCTTACGCCAAAATCCCTGCAAGCACAGGAGGCGTAGAGCAGGACAATCCACGTAATTCTTGATAAGCTCCGACTCATCTCATAATTCTTATTAGGTACAGTCTAGACTAGTATAGGATTGGTGGATCGGTCCAAATGCTTGGCGGCAATGACGTTGACGTTACTTTTGTCAACTTCCCGGAAGAACTCATCCGATCTCGCATTTCATTCAAGGTTCTCTCGCTCTTTCATTGTTTTTATTCTTTCTCTAAATTTTATCCTCACTTGCCTGGCGTTGACCGTCACTATCTTTCTACTCATTGTCGTTCCCTCTACCATCTACACTGCGTGAGCGATGAGCGCTGCGCTGCTCTCGGGCCGTCCGGACGCCGTGGCCCTGAGACGGATCGGACTCCTCTCGAAAAGATTATACGCCTCAAATTCCCCGGTATCTAGACTCACAAGCAGGCGGTCTCCGTATTATACGAGTCGCAAACCTGCACCTCAATCCCTCGCATCGCGAACTTTCTTCAACCCCCAATATTTAGTCCGACGCCAGTCGACCGCGAAACCACCAGGCGACAATGGAGTACCATCAAGATTTCGCATCAAGAACATAATATTCCAGTCTTTCGCCTACTGTGGTTTCTTCCTTGTCATGAGTGGTGCGGCCGTGGTGGCCTTCTTTGTCTATGATGCAACTACTTATCGCGAGTGCTCAAGCGCGGAAGATATCCCGGTCTCGGAACTGGCGCTGAATCCCCGTCGCGGAGGACCGAAGAACTTGCCAATTGCGGAGGTAATGGTGGGAGATAATGATTCTGAGGCGATGCAAGCACAACGGGACAAGCCAAGGCTGGTGATCTTAGGTACCGGCTGGGGTAGTATTGCTCTCCTTAAGCAGCTCAACCCTGGTGACTATCACGTCACAGTGGTATCACCAGCGAACTATTTCTTGTTTACACCGATGCTGCCTTCTGCTACTGTTGGGACACTTGGATTAAGGTCGCTTGTTGAACCGGTCCGTCGGATTGTTCAGCGAGTAAATGGGCATTTCATCAAGGGCGACGCCGTGGATGTTGAGTTCTCGGATAAACTGGTCGAAATCACACAGAAGGATTCCAAGGGGCAGCCCCAGCAATTCTATCTACCGTACGATAAGCTTGTGGTTGGTGTCGGTAAGGGATAGAACTTACCATCGTTACGCAGTGATAGTGAGCTAATAACTATACTCAGGTTGCATCACGAACCCTCATGGTGTCAAAGGCCTAGAAAACTGCCATTTCTTGAAATCAATCGATGATGCTCGCCGGATCAAGAACCAGGTGCTGGATAATATGGAGCTAGCCTGCTTGCCTACCACCACGGACGAAGAGCGCAGACGCCTACTGTCCTTCGTTGTCTGCGGTGGAGGCCCAACTGGTGTTGAATTTGCGTCCGAGCTGTTCGACCTTCTCAATGAGGATCTACTTTACTCCTTCCCAAAGATCCTGAGAAACGAGATTTCTGTCCACATTATTCAGAGTCGCACGCATATCTTGAACACCTACGATGAGGCACTGTCGAAGTTTGCAGAGGTATGTATGCCTTGGTTTCTGCTGAGTCACTGGACAGCAACTAACAAAAACAGTCTCGCTTTGCGCGCGATGACGTTGATGTTTTGACAAATGCAAGAGTGAAAGAAGTGCGCGATGACAGAGTGGTCTTCAGCCAGGTTGAGGACGGAAGGACTGTCGTGAAAGAGATTCCCATGGGCTTCTGCCTATGGTCAACTGGAGTCGGTAAGCAGTTTAAGCTCACAACCACTAACTATACGTCCAACTAAACTTTTACCACAGCTCGCTCCCAACTCAGCGATAAGATTGCGGATAAACTGGAATCACAGAATAACAAACACGCTCTAGAAACAGACAGCCACCTCCGTCTCATCGGCGCGCCTCTCGGCGACGTCTACGCCATAGGCGATTGCGCTACTGTCCAAAACAACATTGCCGAACACATCGTCTCCTTCCTCCGCACGATCGCCTGGGAAAAGGGTAAAGACCCCCAGAAAATTCACCTCACGTTCCGCGAATGGCGCGACGTAGCCTCCCGCGTCAAGAAGCGCTTCCCCCAGTCATCTAACCACCTCCGCCGCCTCGATAAACTCTTCGAACAATACGACAAAGACCACTCCGGCACCCTCGACTTCTCTGAACTCTCCGAACTCCTACACCAAATTGACACAAAACTCACCTCCCTCCCCGCCACCGCCCAGCGCGCAAACCAGCAAGGCTCGTACCTTGGCCATAAACTCACCAAGATCGCAGCCGCCATGCCTGGGATGCAAGCCAATGGCATCGACTACGGCGACCTCGATGAGGCCGTCTACAAGGCTTTCAACTATAGGCACCTCGGCAGTCTGGCGTATATCGGCAATGCCGCTATCTTCGACTTCAATGGTCTGAATTTCGGCGGCGGTGTGCTAGCAATGTATCTCTGGCGTAGCGTCTATTTCGCTGAAAGTGTTAGTCTCAGGACAAGAGTCATGCTTGCTATGGATTGGGCGAAGAGGGCGATTTTTGGAAGAGGTATTTCTCCCCCGCGAACTTACACCACCTTCGATCGATAGACTGACCCTTTAAATCCTTAGATCTCATGAGTTTCTGATTGACAGCTTAAATGTGGAATCTAAATGTACTAGTAGAACGCGTGGTTTGGATTTCTGGATACTGAGATGTAGCGTTGAATGTCTTATCGTGGTTCTATGTACTTGCATATATATATGTTTGCTGGGAGGATGTTTGGAAAAGAAGTTGTGATCATTTATTTATGGCTGGTTACACAATTGCGTCTGTACTCCATAAAGTTAAGAGTAATCGAGCCGCAGGGTTCTTGTCATTCCATCTAGGATTCTAAGTAGAGTATACGTATGAGCAATGATGATGTCGCAATATCGAATGTAGGTGGGCTTGCCGAAATCCGCTGTAGAGTGCTCCGTACATCAATGGTAAATGACATGAAGTGGTTGCAGACTTTTCCACGAGAAAAGTGCTCGGAAGTTTGTGATAAAGATGTCATTGGTATCGCTAATAGATTACAAGAAAGTCGTAGACTTCCCTTCCAACGCCTGAGGCTAAAGTGAATAGATCATTACACACGGCTAAATGAAGCCCATCCAGGACCTGTCCGTCATGAGACCATCGGATCAACATCTCCGTTGTTGGTCATTACAGTGTCGTTAGAGATAGAGGCGCCATTGTGGCTGTTTCCCGTGGGGTGCCGGGTAGAATTACTGTTATTGCTGGAATCCCCGAGTCCAAGGTCCAGCTTATCGGGGATATCCTTCTTAGCCTCTCGGGCTTTTTGCTCGGCCCAGGCGTATAACCTAGTAAAATCGCACAGCAGGGCTTCTGTACGAGCGCCTTGGTTTTGCAGTATGGCTGCGTTCACCTTGGCGTATATATCCCTACGTAGGTCGGAGTGTAGAAGTGGGGCTAGTGAAGGGGTTAGGTTTTCCCTGGGAAAGATGAGAAGCGCAAGCGTTTTCTCGAGGTCCTCAAGGAACTGTGGGTTTGTTGGCGCACGTGGAGCAAGCTGTGATGTAGCGAACTCGAGAGCGGGGGTGATGTCTCCATCAGGAGTAACCGTGCAGGAGCGAATGAGCTCCACAAGCTGTAAGCGTAGCAACGCGAAATGCAAGGCCGGGTTCTCATCTAGGATCTAAGTCGATCGGTTAGCACAATGCCACGACCAAATGATAATGCAATGGGATATCCATGATGTGTTGTTCATTTTGATTTGGTGATGTTTGTTTATCATCAAAAGCCCCGAAGGGTGTTCTGAGTGGTGCATGAAACTTGATCTAATCATAACAAAGGGAAAGGCTTGCAGGTGTGATGAGGTGGATGAAATGCATACCTGAGGATTGAGCTCGTTAATTTTCTCGATTGCGGCTTGAATATTTCCGGAATAGATGGCCGAGCGAATTTCGGTCCGCTCCTCAATGGATTCGACGTCCACTGTGTTGATGTTGGCTTCAAGTGCAAATTTTTGTGCAGCAGCTGGATAGCCATTGGTGACGAGGTAGTCCATAACCAACCGATTCATATCACTTTCAGGATGTCAGCAGTTGATCAATAATGCGCTTGAACAAATGTGGCACATTGGAGCGGATATCAGAAAGACAAGTTAACATATTCTCCTCAAGTTTATTCAGAGAGATTCCCAACTTGATAATAAACACATCATGTAAAAAATGAAAATTCGACCGGAAGGGACGTACGTCTTGGAAGGTTTGACATCATCAACCTTGCGCTCGAAGTGATGCCATGTTGGCGTTGAAGTTGAGGAAGTGGGAGACACCTGCTACCGTGTTAAAAAGCGGTAAACACGGACACACCGGACGCCGAGAGGCATACGTAATTAGCTGAAGACATGATCGTAAGTAGAGGATGAGGTTGCTGGGACTTTCAAGTTCCCTGATATTGTATCAGCCGTCTGTGAAGATGGAGAGCTTCACAAACAGGAGCCATGGGGATGTTGAGAGGAAGAAGAAATTGAGAGCGGGAGGAGAAAGAAGAAGAAAGACGAGAAAAATATAAGGTCACGTTCTGCTACCGCTGTAAGCGAAGGTCACGCCCCAGAGCTAGTCCTTATTAGCCCAAGCGTCGCTTGCTTGTTGTAGACGTCAGGCATGAGAGAACATTCGTATAAATGAGACTGGCATCAGGGCTTGGAGATAGATGCTCCTATAGCAATAAACCTTGCAATATCAAAATTGTCGAATACTGGTCACAGTATTCCGTACTCTGCGAGTCTTCAACAGCTCAAGGCTCAAGCTGATGAGACGGAAAGACCACGCTATTCCACATCAGGCGATATACCGACGAAAATATTTAGCCTCATCCCACTCACTGAGGGCGCTATCTTTCGCCTTGTGCAGTCACAGCGCTTATCAGACTGACTTATATTAGCTAGATCGGCGCCTGTTGCCTATCAAATCCTGGTTCCTTTCTCTTCGCTGTTCTCAGAAGGCCGACTTGATAGGCTGATCCCTCAGGAAGTAGGCAACATGGAATCGATCTCGCCGTTGTACTCAGCCGCTACGAAGCCGGAGAAAGGCTATTCTCCGCCATGGGCAGACCTGAGTATTATTGGTATCGCTGGTAGCTCCGGATCTGGCAAGTCTTCAGTGGCAATGGAGATCGTGAAATCCTTGAACCTGCCCTGGGTTGTCATCCTTGTAATGGTACCATGAGCCGACGCCCTCCACCAAAAAAGAACACGAAAACCCACTCAGTATGGCCTCATGATATCTAACAAACCCACTGCAGGACTCTTTTTACAAGAGTTTGACACCGGAACAACACGCCAAAGCACATGCCAACCAGTTCGATTTCGATAGCCCAGACTCCATTGATTTTGACGCATTAGTGCAGACTCTTAGAGATCTCAAACAAGGGTACAGTACCCAGTCTTTCTGATCCGTAACGCGACATCTACCCACAGATATGGTTTTTATATAACTGACCAGTTCTGCTGTTGAAAAGGAAGAAGGTAGACATCCCAATTTATTCGTTCGTTGAACATCAACGACAAACCCAGACTACACCCCTCTACTCCCCCCATGTTTTAATCCTAGAGGGAATCCTTGCTTTCCACGATACTCGGATCATGGACCTTTTAGATGTCAAAGTATGAGTCTCTCTAACCTCTTGAGAGTCATATTGAAACTTACTTTGCCTTGCAGATATTCGTAGAAGCGGATATGGATGTCTGCTTAGGACGCAGAGGTAAGCTTTGATACCCGCCGGTTATAGATCCGCTCTAACAAGAGCGAATATAGTCCTTCGTGATGTCAAGGAAAGAGGCCGCGACATTGATGGAATCATTAAGCAGTGGTTCAACTATGTTAAGCCTTCTTACAAGAAATTCGTCGAGCCCCAAAGATCACTTTCAGGTAACTCGACCATCTCTGCGTGACCTAGCCCAACAAGGATATTCTAGCTGACTTCAGCATTTAGACATCATAATCCCTCGAGGCATTCAGAATAAGACCGCGATTGGTAGGTTTCATTTTGTATCTCCTTTTGACGCTGAATTAACAGCCTAGGCATGGTTGTACAACATATCCAGCGAAACCTCGAGGAGAAGTCCAAAAAGCATAGTGCAACCCTCCAAGAGCTAGGGTGCATTGCATCTGAGGAACAGCTATCACCCAATGTTGTGATCATGCCAGAAACGCCGCAGTTTATCGGCATGAATACCATACTTCAAAACCCCGACACGGAACAAGTTGACTTTGTTTTCTATTTCGACAGGCTGGCTGCGTTGTTGATCGAGCGGTACGCCTTGATGCAAACTCTTGTAGTAGGCAATTACGACTGACAACTAATAGGGCACTTGACGGTACCTCATACAAACCTAAAGCCATAAAAACCCCCCAAAACAACACATACAATGGTCTAGACCAGGAAGGCGTTGTGTCTGCCGTCGCTATCTTACGAGGAGGCTCTTGCCTCGAGACTGCTCTCAAGCGCACAATCCCTGACTGTATCACCGGTCGTGTACTCATTCAAACGAACGAAAGAAATGAAGAGCCGCATCTGCATTACCTCAAACTGCCACCTGGTATTGAACAGCACTCCACCGTTATGCTCCTTGACCCCCAAATGTCTAGTGGAGGAGCAGCCCTGATGGCGGTTCGTGTGTTGATTGATCACGGCGTGGCGGAAGAGAAAATTGTATTTGTCACCTGTACAGCTGGCAAATCGGGCCTTAAACGGCTCAGTGCTGTATATCCACAAGTTCTGGTCATAGTTGGAAGAATTGAAGATGAAAGAGAGCCACGTTGGATGGAGAAGAGATATCTTGGATGTTGAGCTTTGCATATATTGGCCATATACATATATTCTTGGAGATCTAGTCTCTATTATACACCACTCTCATTGAATAATATTGAACCCCATTAGGCAAATACTCCGGCGGTCGTACCATTGATACTCAAGGCGCATCGGAGCGGAACGCACGGACCACTTCCGACGCCGCAGATTTTCTGGTTTGATTCCGCCGAGAAAAAAATATCAAGCCTCAAACTTTTTCCGTCGAGACCACCAACGCAGCAACAACACCTCTCTGATTAGGGTGCAGTCATAACCGGGAATTTCTGAATATACTCCTGCAACCGCAGAGCTCTTTTTATACGGCAGCCCACAATGTCGGACCGTAAGAAAGGCAAGAAAGGTGGAAAGAAACACGCTGCCACTCCGGTCATCAGTACGTATCTCCCATTTCAGCGGTCTCTTCAACTCCCCTTGTTCCTGCTTTTCGCCAAACTACTTTCGCTAATCTAATAATTAAATAGCCGACCCCCGTTTCTCCAACATCCAAACAGACCCCCGCTACCGCCTTCCCAGCAAACGACACACGCACGTAAAACTTGATGAACGATTCGCGCACATCCTCCAGGACAAGGACTTTTCCCGGAATGCCGCGGTTGACCGGTATGGAAGAAAACTTGCGCGCGATGATACGAAGAAACATCTGGAGCGATTCTATCGACTTGAAGATGAAAACCAAGACAAGGACGAAGAAGAGGACGAGGACGACCTCAGTGTTGATGATGACGAAGAGGTGCTGAAAGAGTTGAAAAAGGCTGATAGCCGGGCTTCTGCTTATACCCCCGGGTACGACCCTGCGCGGGATGGGGGTTTTTCGTCGTCGTCCTCGGAAGAGTCTTCCGAAGAAGAAGATGAGGATGAGGATGAAGAGGAGGAGGGGCTCGCTGGGGGTGAGGAATTGGAATTCCCCGATAAGCAGCGGGCAGATGTGCCCGTTGGGGAGGTGACAAATCGGATTGCGGTTGTTAATCTGGATTGGGATAATATTCGGGCGGAGGACTTGATGGCTGTTTTCTCGAGCTTTATGCCCACTGGGGGTCGAGTTCTGAACGTTACCGTTTATCCGAGTGAGTTTGGAAAGGAGAGGATGGAGAAGGAGGAAACCGAGGGACCGCCCAGGGAAATTTTTGCGACCCAGGGAGATGATGAAGACGAGGATGAGTCTGATGAAGAGGAGGAGGAAGACATTGATTCCGAGGAAGAGGATGACGAGATTAAGAAGTCAATTTTGAAGGAGGATAAGGGTGAGGAGTTCAATTCTACGCAGCTCAGGAAGTATCAGCTGGAGCGGTTACGCTACTTCTATGCTATTATGACGTTCTCGACGAAGGATGTTGCAAAGCACGTTTATGACAATGTTGACGGGGCCGAGTACCTAACCAGCGCAAACTTCTTCGACCTTCGTTTCGTGCCCGACGACACGGACTTTTCCGACGACAAACCACGAGATGAGTGCAAGCGGATTCCGGACGGATACCAGCCGAATGATTTTGTGACGGATGCTCTCCAGCACAGCAAAGTCAAATTGACGTGGGATATGGACGACAAGTCGCGCTCAGAAGCCCAAGCACGGGCATTTCGAGGTAGTCGAAAGGATATTGACGAAAATGATCTGAAAGCCTATCTCGCCAGCGACAGTTCCGATGACGAAGAAGAAGGAGGCGTGGATATAGTCGACGGTTCAAGAGGAGATGGCTCGAAAACCTCGCAAAAAGAGGATGAGAGACAGCGCATGCGCGCTCTTCTTGGGTTGAGCGCGCAACCGGTGCAGCCTTCCAAATCCAGGTCGGATGGCCCTGTTGGTGAGATGGAAGTTACTTTCACCTCAGGTCTGGCCGGTGGACCAAACCGCGATACAATTTTTGAGAACGAGCCTGAAGAGTCTAGTCTCGAGAAATACATGCGCAAAGAGCGCGAGAGGAAACAGCGACGGAAGGAGAAAGTAAAGGGCGTTAAACCGGATGATGAGGTTGATGCTGAGAATACAAAAAACGACGGCGAGGCTGTTGAGGAGCAACAAGAAGGAGATCTAGGCTTTAGTGACCCGTTCTTCAGTGACCCCACAGGTAAGGCAGCTACTGCCGCTCGTCGCAAGGAGGAAAAGCGTAAGAAGCGGGAGGAGCGTGAAGCAGAGGAAGCCGCCGCCGAAAGTAAACGAGCAGAGCTTGAGTTGCTGATGATGGACGACGACGATGCCAAGTCTGGAGTGCGACACTTTGATATGACTCAAATCAGCAAGGCAGAGAAGCAGGCTCGCAAGAAGAAGGGCAAGCGCAAGGGCAAGGATCAGCCGGCCCAGGAAGCCGTCGATAATTTCGAGATGGACGTCACCGATCCACGATTTTCCCGAGTATTCCAAAGTCACGAATTTGCGATCGATCCTACCAATCCGCGATTCAAGGCGACGTCAGGTATGAAAGCCCTGCTTGATGAGGGCCGGAAGCGACGACGGGACCGGGATGAGCGTGGAGACGAGGAGCCGACTCGTGATTCGAAGAAGCAGAAACAGCGGTCTAAGAAGGCATCCATAGAAAATGATACGGACGACCTGAAGAAATTGGTGGAAAAGGTGAAACGGAAGACGCGGAAGGATTGATTGATTGATTGTGCTCTAAAGCGTCTACAGATATACTGATTTACAACCAATATTTAACTTGATCTTGGAGACGCAATGCAGGATCGAGCTCTAGAATTGCTTTTTTATCCCGATCCCTGTTTTGATATATTAATTCCGGATGCAGTGTCTGTATAGCTTTGAAATCATAGTCACCATCCCGGCAGCAGCTTGTCATGCCTGATCCATGTCCATACATGCAGCCCCAAGGTCTGGCTGTGTAACGCAGCTGGTCATTTGCATCTGGTCTGACCGAGATAAAGGACTGTGCCCTACCAATCGGCGTCTTGAGGCATACCCTGACAATGTGATGAGTGGTGAACTATTCTCCTGATTCGTGATGCTATACATGGTAGAAGAGGGTGCCTCAGGTGGCATTCCTTCACCGCCTCTTCACCATCACGAAGGCCAGACCAGTATCTACCCCCCAACCACTTTCTCTTTCCCATCTCCTCCGCGTCCTGTCTGCTTACACCTCGTTATTTGACGTGGTGGTGCTTTTCAATTCCTTCTCCTGTTGTCTCCCCGTCTCTCCTCCACTCCGTCTTTCGTGCCTCTCATCGGAAGACATCGTCGTTTCTACTACAACCTGCGTCCGTACAGATCCCCTGCCCCTCGGGTCAACGGATCGCTCGAGAATGGTCCTCTCCCGGTAGATTGAGTGATGGGGAACTACAGCTCAGTTCAGTCTGGCTGTCGTTAATCTGGTCTTGACCCTGTTAAGCTTCCAGATATTCTTTCTGATTACTTTGCTGCACTGTTGACCTCGATTTGTCTGTCTTTTTCCTCTCTCATTCTCAGTCATTCATTCAATTTTTTGTCTTCGTGCTTTTACCTTTGTCCTCTCGGAGCTGCCCTAGCGTTGTCATTATGCTGGGCCGACTCTTGAATACTGCAGCTTCGACTTTGAACCCGTCGGCATATTCTTCTAAGCCTACCCCACAGCTCGAATCTGTTACCGAAGAAGAGCATACCTCCGGCCTTTTATTTCCCGATGCAAGTGCCCTCCGACGCTCCAACACGCATGCTTTCCCTCTACAAACCGCTTTTAATTCTCCCCATGCTTCCGCCGCTGGTGCGTACGATGACCGCGGGGGCGTGGAGTTGGATCCTAATAAGGACTTTCGAGTGATAATTGCCCAGAATTCTCTCGGTGACAGAGAGCCCTGCATTCTCCTTGACACTCGGACCGAAGTACCAGAACCGACTTCACCCGGACTTGGATTGGAACCGCAGGTATTTGAAAACCCTGGTCACAGACATGCTCGTACCCTCTCGTCTCTCTCCCGCGGACGGCGCGGTTATCTACCACATTCCTCCATTACAGACCAGAGCCCGCTTTCAACGGCGGCTGAGGCGCGCAGGATAACCGAGTCTTCGAGTGCTTTTGCCCGTGCCCGTGGCCGTAGTTCGACAATGGCCCCTGCCGGGGGACTGCAAGATCCCACTCACTCACGTCACCCAGCGGATATGAATGACGCAGGGCTACTAAATTGCATTTTTGGTAGCAGTGCATTCAGTTACCGGGGCTCCTCCACAAAGATGCATATCATTTCTGCTGATGACACGGGAGTGACTGGGAGTGCATCACCCTCCACTCAACATTCTTTCACACGGTCATACACCACTGGAAGCCCCTCGGGCTTTTCCGGCGCCCACCGAACTGACTACAAGCCTCGTTCAAAAGTCACCATTCTATTGACTAGGATGTTTAGTGTCAATTTGCCCGAGCCTGACACGCCCTCGGAGGGACAGGACATGGCGTCTTCTATACATCAAGAGTCTCTCCCTGAGATGGGATATCCTTTCCCAGACGTAATGAAGCGTAAGAAAGTCAAGGAAAAGAAAACTCCCATGTATGCGGTAGCAATCACAATCCAGATCCCGGTGTTATCCCGCAATGCCCCACGACCGGTTTCGCGGTTCAGCAACCAGGGTCAGGATTCTCCTAGACCAGGGTTTGCTTGCTCTCTCGACTCTGACTACCGATGGCGTGGCGGATTCCTTGACGATAGTATTGCATCCACGCCTGCTAGCTTGGACGAACGGATTGACATGTTGGTGGATCATTGGGACGTTATCAACCGCACGCTCTCACACCTTGAGAGATCGGCGCGGAAAGAGATACTTTATTTGCTGAAAAGGGTAGATTCCTCGGGGATGTATCCCAAACCTGCCAAACCCCCAAACATGCAGCGAACCAACCAGACATTTCTTCACCTTCCGACGAATGTTTTATCGATGAACCCGAAAATGAAAGATGAAGCAAATCGCAGTGCGCGCCGTATAAGCACCGCACTGCATATTCCTAGTGTGGTAACCGGGCAAAGCCGCTGGGGTGTGTGGCGCGAAGAGGGTCGTTCTATTGTGCGCAATATGGGAGATAAAGACCACAGCTTCTTCTTCCTTGTTTTGATAACCGCCTTTCTGGGAAACCACACGGAGTGGCTCAATTCTCTGGGACCAGATTGGTACCGCCGACGGCACTATCAGCAGCAGAAGGCACAGCAGGATGCGGAGCCGGTTCTTTCTTATAGGACGGTGGTCGTTTCTCCTGACAAGATGACGGCCCGGCGACTTATTTTTCTTCTCTCGGCTTTCCTCCCACCGAAGCAGCGCTTTGAACCGCTTCCTTCTCCACTTCGACCAGGCACTTCTGCTTCAACTCGTGCTGTGTCTCAGAGTCCCCCTATTATACCTGTTTTGCGGCAGGAACCGCTCCGTAGAGCTATAGAGAGGCGCTCTCGCGCACAGCGCTTGACTCTCAACGATAGAGATCGCCACCACCGATCTGTTAGTGCTTCGTCAAACGAGACTGCACATCGGTCAGACGATGCCGAAGTGAATGACTTCGGCATTTACCGCAGAGGCTCAGATGCTCGCTCGGTCAGAACCATAGGAATCCCAATGCATGCAAGGGATGCACGCAGCAAGAACATTAGTACGGCGACAACATCAACCGCCAATCCAGGTAGCGCAGTCCCTGTACCCCACTTCGCCTCTCAGGGACGGCCCGAAAGGGAGGGTGAACAGGCTGTCGGTGATGGACTTGACAGCTTGGCGTCAGAGAACTTGTTGAAGAATTTACAACGGAGTGAAAGCTCAACCACCAGCGTCAACAATAGCGTCCCTTCTGCCGGGAATCGGTGGGGTGGTCTATTCAGTGGCCTCTGGAGCTCTCGTCAAGAATCGTCTACTGACAGCAGTACTGGTCAGCCGCTAGAGCCCCGTCAACGCTCGGCCTCTGTCTATAACATTCCACCAAAACGAAGCCCTCCAACACTCGGTCAGATGGTTGAAGAGGCTTCAGGTGGCGGAGAGCCTTCGCAGATGGCCACAAGCGCCAACATTTCTATCCCACAACCTCCAAATTCTCAAAGAACATTCGAAGAGGATACGCAAGACTTGTCAACAATAGACCAGGCCAAAGAAACGTTTTTGAAGCTGTCGGTCCAAGAAGATGATGGAATCGTGGACGTTGAACTTCCACTGCCCGGGTTTGTCTCTCTTTCTTCGTCTGGTGACTCCACCATGGCATCTCCGAAAAAGACCCGTACGTCGATTACGAGTGTTGATGCCCTTGCGTCTACGCACAGCAGTGGCTCTGGGCTCCATCACCAGTCGAAAGATAACGATGGACCCAATATCAATGTCGCTGGCTGGTTAAAGAGCTTCCACGACGATTTCTTGCTCCAAGGAGTGCGACCTTATCCGAGTCTAGAAGCTGATATTAAGCGTGCAATGCAATCCGAGCCCACTCCAAACAATGCTGCGACAATGGATGTTGACGGGTCAGAGAGGTGGGTGGATGTTGCAACTACTCTCATTGCAGATGTACGAACGTTCTCTGTCAAGCGGCTGCGCCTCAGACGCCGGGTTAATGGGGGCGGTTCTCCCAAATCCCCTATGTCACCGCCGGGCCTGTCTAACCCCAGTACCCCGCGCCACTTTTCGGGTGCTTCAATATCTACCTCGCAGCTTAGCGGTTTCTTGTCTTCCGCTATGAGCTCGGCTAAATCATCTCCACGGATACACGATGGACACTATATCGGCGAAGTGGAGGAGCGATTCGTGGAAGAGCCTGTCATGGATCTGGATGGTACATTGGTTGATGCCCTTGAGCGCGTTCTGGCTCAAAGCGGGCCATCCTCGGTAGCACCCACTAGGGCACCATCTCCGTCTCGGGCTCGCAAGGAGAACGATAGAGTCACAGACGTTCCCCCAAGGGAAGACGCTCCCCCCCTGGGGCCACCTCGCACGGAGTGTCGACGGTTAGTCTTAGGGGCTTTGGAAGAAGTAGTTCGCAGTGTGACCGCCGAACATTGTCGCGACGAAAATGAAGATCTTGGCCCGGCCGATAGAGAGCGCAAGCGTCTATTGACTGGAGCTGATAACACGTTGAGAGAAGGAGTCCGCAAATGGCTTCTTGACGTCGAGGAGGCCTGGTAGCTTCAACGTTAGGTCTCGACCCCGCACCCAGCTCAAGGCCCTAGGCTCTTGACTCATTTACATTTAATTGTTTAATCTCAGCCCTCGGCTCCGTTTGCCACGACAACGATCGATGATTATCCGATTTGTTAGTCTGCATTCCCCGGCGGTATTTTTTCGTACCTTGTTTTTTTTTGATTATGATACCCATGTATTGAGTCAATTTGGCATTGTTTCATCAGCTTTTTGCATGATACGATAACGGCCTACTACAGCATACATAAATCGAATTAATTGTTCAAGCATCAAAATCAGAATCATTTGTCATGCAACTTAATCCGTGCGTTGTATAGGTGCGTTTCAGTCTAATGTCCAACCCAATCAACCTTGATCTCCGCGCCATCAACCGTTGCAACCACACGCTCTTCACCAGACTTAACGGTGACGACCTTCAACACCTCATGGGTCTTACTTGGATCAATAACCTCCACCTGAACATCCCCACTCAACCTCCCATTAACCAAAACCTGCAGCCCATCCAACGCATCCTCCTCCGGCGCCTTCAACTTCAGATTAACCGGCGTGACAGACCCCGGCCGAACAAGAATCGGCAGCGTCTCAAACCCATGAGTCTCCGTATACCACCGCCCAGACTCATACGTCTTCTCGCGATCAAACCAACTCACCCAACTTCCCTGCCCATCCTCCGGCGTCCGGGGCACATAGAACGTGACAGTCCCCTCATCCGAGAAAACCGGCGCAACCAGCAAGTTCGACCCAAACATATACTGCGTATCCAGACTATATGTATTCAGATCCTCGGGGAACTCCACAAACATGGGCCTCATAAGCGGCACACCGGTTTTGTGGCCCGTTAGTGCCTCAGCGAGTAGATACGGCGTTAGACTGATCTTCCTCTTCACGCAGTCCCGGAGGACATCGCTGCAGTCTTCGCCGTAGATCCAGGGCACACGGAAAGATGAAGACCCGTGGAGTCGGGAGTGGGAGGACAGAAGCCCGAATTGAACCCAGCGTTTGTACAGCGCCGGGGGCGGCGTCCCTTCGAACCCGCCGATATCTGATGCCCAGAAGATATAACCCGCTAGAGAAAGGGATAGACCACCGCGCAGGGACTCGGCCATGGCTTCGTATGTGGATTCGCAGTCGCCGCCCCAGTGGACTGGGTACTTTTGGCCTCCGACGGAAGTGGAGCGGGCGAAAAGGAGGGAGTTACTTTTCCCGGAGACGGCTGTCATGGCCTCGTAGACGATTTTGTTGTACAGGAGGGCGTAGTAGTTGTGCATGCGGACGGGATCGGAGTTGTCATGGTATTTTATCCCCTTGACTGGGATGCGTTCCGCGAAGTCGGTTTTGAATGTGTCGATTCCCATGTCCATTAGTCGGTTTAGGTGGCTGATGTACCAGATGCAGGCCGCGGGGTTTGTGAAGTCGATCACGGCCATCCCGGCTTGCCAGAGATCCCATTGCCAGACTGAGCCGTCGGTTCTCTGTATTGGAGTACGCTGTTAGCGGGTTGGGTGGTATGAAGGAATGGGGTGAAGACAACAAACCTTGATAAAATAACCCTCCTTCTTTCCAATCTCGAATAGCGGCGACGCTTGTCCGACATATGGGTTAATCCAGATACTAAGCTTCAGGCCGCGCTCTTTCAGGCGCTGAAGGTACCCGGTTGCATCGGGGAACATGTCGGAGTCGAATTCGAAGTCGCACCATTGGTAGGATTTCATCCAGAAGCAGTCGAAGTGGAAAACACCCAGAGGAAGGTCGCGGTCTCGGAAGCCGTCGAGGAAGGAGGTCACAGTCTGCTCGGAGTAGTTTGTTGTGAAGCCTGAACATTGTTGTTAGTCTGGGGGCGAGATAATGAGGACAGGGGAGGACTTGTATACTTGTCGTTAGCCAAAGATTATAACTCCAAGCTGGAACCAGGCTTGGTGTTCCAGTAAGGGCCGTATATCTTCCCAGAATCTCCTTCGGCGTACTTCCCTGGATGATGAAATACTCCAACTCCTCGCCCGGAATCGAGATATTGACTCTCGTCGTCCGTTCAGACTGTAACTCTAGACTCACTTTCCCTGGGTTGTTCACAAAGACCCCATATCCCCGCGAACTGATATAGAACGGAATATTCTTGTACGCCAACTCTGACGAGGTTCCGCCATCCTCATTCCAAATATCAACGCTCTGCCCGTTCTTGACGAAGGGTCCGAACCGCTCGCCGAGCCCGTAGAGTTTCTCGCCGACGCCTACATCTAGTTCTGCAAGCATGTAGCCCTGACGCTCGAAGAAGATACCGTCCTGGAAGCGAGACTTCTCGGTGGTTTGGTCACCTACGTAGCCGATGGAGCGGAAAGAGTTGCCGGTTAATTTTCCTTTGGGCTGGCTAGAGAAGGCGAAGCCCATCTCATTGGGAGCCGTGTTGACGGAGAGTTTTAGAGGACCGCTGGTGTAGTCTAGGCTGTTGTCTTCATGTGTGATTTGTGTATGGCCTGAGGACGTGTTGAGTTCATAATGGGGACCGTTGTCGAGACCGCCGGCCCTGCGAGAAATCAGTTAGTGATTGATTCATTGATAAATAAACATCTGTGCCGACCAATGAACAAGCTTAACGCCGATAATACCCTCCAATGGAGAAGTAACCCTCACAGAGACAGTGGCTGGAGTTACAAGAGTCAACAATCGCCGATGGATATTGTCCACTGCAAGTCTCACGAGAATTCAATGTATCACCCCGATGTCTCTGGAACTTGTTCAACAGAAGATTGACAGCCTCCTTCTCGATAGTCGTTCTTTCGACATTGCTCATCCAGTCGATCCGAATGCCCTCCTAGACGGTGTTAGCTCGCCTGCATTGTAAAAATGATGAAATAGATACTGACCCGCAGGAGCCACATTCCTTCTGTGAACTTCATCTTTGAAAGTACTCAATTCGGGACACAAATAAGAACATCAAGTGAGAATGCCAAAACAATCACCCTTCGATTGTCTAGTACACAATCAAAAAAGCGAGCTAGGGGGGTATATCTATCCCCCGGAAGAGGGACTTCCTCATTTGTAAAGGACGAAACTCCGTCTCGCCTTGCATGACAGAGTCCAATTCGCTAGAGCTGCTGTTTTTCAAGCTGTCGTCTTTCTATCTGGTCTGATTGTCTTAGCGGGGCAGCTGTTGTGCTCCTGTCTGGTGAGGGGTAACATGTCAAGAACTAACCCCGCCCCGTCGGAAACAACTTGGACAGTACAACGGCAGAAAGCATTGTGATTGAAGCAAATTAGCCATGTCGGATATATCCACGAATCAGTGACTAGGAACGGAGATGGATGTCTGGAGTCAAGAGATGGGTGTGGTGGTGTAGAAGGTGAAGTTATTCTGCCTAAATGCCGCCGGGATTTGTTCGGTTAAAAAACGTTCGCAACGAATCAGATGTTTTCAACTGTAGTATACAAGACAACAACTAACAGACAAAGCTGTAGACAGCATTCAGTACACATCTATACACCACCCCGGAATAACCCCGACTTTTGAAACCTTTATAGTTATACACATCATTGCCCCCCACTGAGATTCAAAGGCCTCAGCCCTCCACTCCTCGGGACCCCCCTTGTAAGCATGCTATCATCTCGCTGCCGACTTCTCGGATCAATCAGTGGCAGAGCTCCAACACCAGTAGCTGGTCGCGACGGGCTACTCGGTGGAGGCGAGATATGGTGGTTGATAACAGGCGCAGGCAACTCCAGAGATGGGATCGACGAATCGATAAACGACGCTGTCGTAGGAGCAGCCTTTGCCGTGGGCGTATGGATGAATGAATCGCTGTACATATGTCCTAACCGGACGGGATCATTACAGAATTCCTCAAACCCATGTAGGATGTGCTCTGGGGCGCGGTAGAGGTTTGCAGCGTCGAAGCTGGATTGGCTCTGCGGGGTCGGGGAGCCAGCAATGTCATGAATTGGGCGGACGAGTGGTGAGAGGCGAGGGGAGAGGCAGTCGATTGGATCGTAGGTACCTGCACGAGCGCGATATTGCTCGGGCCGGTCCAGTCGGTCGTGTCGGGGTATGTCCCTATTGCTGGCTACTGTACGTGTGCTGACGAGTCTGTTTGCGAGGAGAAGGAAATCTCCCTCGCCGGTTATCTGCGCGAGAAGGCTGCCGGATTGATGGATATACTGGGAGTATCGATAATCAGGTCTTCCCCACGAATAGGACACCTCGACATCTGGGGGAAAGGCAGACCACGCCTCAAAATCTAGCACAAAATCGAATTTCTGCAGAATGAGCTTCTGAAAGTAATGAGGATCCGGGGCATCTTGTTGCTGAAAAGACGCGGTGTTGAAGACTGTAGATTTAGGGCCCTTGGGAGGAGGAGCCTTGAGTTTCACCCTGTAAGGTTGCCGAAATGGTTGTGTTTGGTCGATGGCGCTAGCCTCGGCGATAGGCACCTGGACAAGCTTGAGCCCAAATTTCTCAGCTGTCGCTGCCCATGACTGCACAGTATCCTCAATCAACTTCGGAGTGGTGTTCATCCAGCTCAACTCGATATGGAAGCAATTATCAGGATTATGCAATCGGTCATAATGCAGATCAATAATTTCAGGGCGGTTCGAACGCTTGCGAGGGTCGACATCGTACTTCAAAGATTTGGACAACATGATCGCAGCTTTGTTTTTCGACTTTGACGGGGTGCTCGGGGTTACAGGGGCGCTTTGATCGAGGCTAGCGGACCTTGAATGAGGACTCAATGGGGAATCCTTCCAATTATCCCCTGTCGCGGGAGTCGACGGGATCGATGGAGTCGACTTGTCTGGTCGAATCTGAGGGAACCAGCTGTTTCGAGATTCAGGACGAGCAACGCGATACTCGCTGGAAATCTGATAGAAATAATTGCCGTCCCTGAAATTGTGTCGTTTTTCCACATGCTGGAATAGACCATGTTTCCTCAGTTCCTCGCCAAACTCAACAGCCTCTTCGCGACTATCAATGTCTCGAAAATTCTGAGTCAGCCAAGTCGTAAATTCAAAGCCGATGAAACAGTTATAATGAAGCCTCCAGTGCCATCTGCGGTCCATCATCCGCACGCCCTTCTCTCCCTGGACGATGTGAGCCAGCGATGATATGCTGATATTTGATCGTTCCAGCAGCTCTGACTCTGGCAACAGTTGCGCCGCAGAGCTGTCGAGTCCTGGATCTCCCAGTAGGAGGCGGTGCTCCGCCGCAACCACATCTGATGGGTTCCTTGTTTGGTACATTATATTCAGCGGGTTCTCATCACTCTTTCTGGTGGACGTCTCGATCCTCTTCTCCTCCGGAGGTACATATTTATGCCGCTGCCAGATATGGGTAAGCTGATTGATACCGAGGAGATGAATCTCCTCCTCGTTGTCCTCATTGAACGTTTGAATGTGTCGACGGGAGTGTACATGTAAACGCATCGGGATCAAAACGTATCGTACACGCCAGAAATGAAGCTGCTGGGCTGGGTTAAGTAAGTAATCTCGATGGCCGGCAACATAGTTATCAGCATAATTCCAATTATACTCCTCGGCTGATGAGCGGTGCTTGATGTGCTTTATCTGATACTCGGGACTTAGAATCGTCCGCATGGCAGGGGAGTACACAGGCTCCAGGCCGCTCTTTTTCTCAGACGTTAGGTGTGACAAACTCCTATGCAAGAACCGGGTGACTTCGATCTCACTACCTCCAGTGCAAACAAGTCGGTGGATGGAGTGTCCTTTAGATAAGAAAACAGTCGTGCCATCTCTTTCAAGGTTCTGAGTGTCAAACACGTTTGGGGATTTCAAGGTGTGCCGCCCGGATGCCTCGACTACATTGTTTCCCACAACTATTTGGAACCCGTGAGAGAGCCGGAGGGAAATCATTTCTCGTAGTAATGAGCCGGTAGACTTAGGCGCATCAATGCCCTCCGCATCGTCATTGGGAAAAACTCTGTATGGCGTTTGCAGGTAATCGGACGCCAGCTCGACTGCCGAAGGGAATTCTTCTGTCGTTAAGGGTAATATAGCTGGAGACTTTAAACTCTTCCACTTGACCACAGCGACATGCGGCGGTCTTGGATAGGCGTGTTGCCAACGGCCAAACCAGCTTGTATCCCGCGAAGCCTCTCTAGGGGTGTTACAAGGATTGATAGAACGAACCCAAGGGGCAAGGAGCCTATTCTGTGAAATGTTGGCCAACGGCTCCCGCGACCCGGGGCTCACAGTCAATTCAAATCTGGGGGCCGACCTTCTAGCCTGGCGCTCGAGGTGGACGCTGTCCTTGATTGGATGCTCATTGCCGGCTGTTGAGAACGATTCTGGAACCACAGAGTGCGCTTGTTGTTCTTGGTCTTCAGAAGGCGGCTTCAGCGGGACTTTGATGGATATTGGCCTGGAAGGTGTGATTGTAGGGCTTTTTGGTGCCAGAGGAGGGGTGCTTGGTGTGGGTGATGCTTCAATTACAGTAGCTGTTGAGGCCGAATCGGATGCACTCAATGACTCGATGCTCTTAGACTCTCTCAACGTGCCCGTGCTCTTCTTTCTATTCATTGTAGGCATTCCAGTTGCGTGTTCAACATTGACTTCTGTGCTTGCTTGAGCTCTTGGTGGGGCAACTCCTAAACCTCTGAGGGCAAAGCTGATTGTCCGCGAGATTCGCGGTGGTCTTGACGTGGAAGCTGCCTTGAGAGCAGGCTTTCTGGGGGGAAGAGTTTTATTCTTCGGAGGTGCCTCAAATCTTCGTACTGCCGGGTGCCGTTCGGTGGGGTTAGTTTCATGTTCCCTTAAGTGCGTGATCGATCTAGCAGAAAGCCGGTCATGTGTGCTAGAAAGTTGAACATCGGGTTCACTCGTTCGCTTCAATTTCCCCGTTTTTCGAGGATGGTGCCGTCCAGAAAATGGCCGAAACACCTGATCATCGTAATTATCCATCCAAGCTACAGTCGAGGAAGCTTTCTGCGACCTAGACAGAGACATGTCCCTTGGTTTTGTCATTCCTTGAAGGAAGGATGACGGCCGTAGACTGTCGCTCAATTGATGGTTGAAAGGGGAGCTGCGCCTCAAAGAGGATGTAGATGGGGCCATACTGGCTGAACCTATGCCTCTAGGGACTCCTTGGCCTTCCAGCAGATAGGGTACGGAAATGTTCGATTGCTCACTTTCCATAACCCCTCCCATCTGTATCTCATACATGCGTACCCGCGGTTTAAATATCTTTGATTTTTTAGTCACAGTGAATGGAATAGGAGCGTTCGGGTCCTTCTTGAGTATCCGTCGAGACTCTCTGTACGTTTCAGGATTCCAGTATGATATATCGAGCCAGTGTGGAATGCCGTAACTCCAATCGTGTGGACGGGCCCATGGACCGCGAAGACTATTACCTGGAGGTGTACTCGATATCGTCGATTTCGGGGAGAAATGAGTACGGCTGGTCAGGCTCGCAAAAGAGTGACGCATCTCTGGAGAATAGCCACCGTTTTGGATTTCGCCGTAGGTGGAGCTAGATCGCCTTTGCGCCGGCTCGCGGTATTTGAATAGAGGCACAGAATGGAGTGGCATCGGGCTCAGGCAAACCAAATCAATTGCGATTCCACGGTTTGTGAGCGCTTCGGTAGTAGAAGCTAGCGACTCGTATGAGACTTCAAAAACGCCACTGCCAGGAGTTATGACGATGATAGAGGTTCCTGTATGAACCATATCACGGTCGATGTGATCGAAAGCTAGGTGCGAGGAAGCAAGGTGGATTGCTTCTAGGATATTTCCACGAAGAGCGGTGCTGGGACGTCCAGCAATAGCTGCGCTCGGAGTCGTACTAGCACCACCAAGTGGCGTTACTGGGTCATTTGTGGTTTTCAAAATCGAAACGTCTCTCAAGAATGTTCTGAAATCCTTCTTCAGCTCATCGAGAATAGTTGTCCAATGGCCACTCGCCATATCGTTAACCACAACACGGTAAAAATCCCTGGTAGGGGAATGATTCGGGTTGAACGTGTTCTTCAGATTCTCAGAATTGAGGGTGGCAGTAAGTCCAGTGGCAGATGCATCGTATTCGACTCGTGTGAATAATACAATCGTGACCAGATGTCTTGCATCTGAACTGGCCCAGCGCTTGAAGAGCTCCGGCAAGAAACCATTAATCACCCTGCTGAACAGGATATCTCCTGTCCCTTCAGAATCAAAATCCCACATCTCCCTTGACATCTGGATAAATAAGACATACTTGGCTGCCTCGCTACGAAAGACCGGAATAGTCTGCGGCGAGAAGAAGCCAGAAAGAACTTTCTTACCGCGAATAAAGATGTTCTTCACAGTCGCCTTAATGCTACCCATAAACGTCACCTTTTGGCCCTTGTAGATAATCTTCCCGGCCAGTTCTGACATGACCAATCTCCACATGTCGGAACGCACCATAAATTGGTCGCGAAAGGAGACGTCTACATGAGACGCAGAGCATTGAGCTCGGTCGACAATAGAGATGTAAACGGTAGTTCTATTCTTGAACCCGAAGATATTGGCGACGCTGCTAGTGACGGACAATTCTAGCTTCGGATGTTTGGTCTTGATATCTTGCGGGAGAGGCTTCGCAACAAACAAACATCGAGTCTGGAGTGGTGTCTTGAATTTGGAACGTGAGGTTGAGCCTGTTTCGACGTGCCCATCGCGCAGCGGCCGCGACCCTAGTTCAGACTTCATGGCATGGGGTGCATCCCCGACGAACCAGCTCGATAAGATCTCAATGACATCGCCGTCGCGCACGCCGGTATCGGCGAATGCGGCTTGATTGAACAAGATTTCTTCTTTAGAGAAGGTCTCATCGTGAACCCAGAGTGAGCATTGGCGCCGACTCAAGCCCGTCGAGGACAATCCAAAAGTTTTCCCATCTGAACTAGAAGGATGGTCACTCAGGGCGTCATGTTGGGATGTGTCGACCGAGCGGGAGGTGGAGACAGTTTCCAAACTGGCTGCACTGACCTGCCTGAGGTGCGACCGTCTCATGGGGCCGCGCAGAGACATGCTTCGGGTTCCATTAAGATTGCATGTTTTACTGAGGCTCTCGATAGTCAAGGATTTTGATTCGATGTTCTTTGACCCGTTGAGAATGCTAGTCATTTCCATTGAGCGACGGATGTCCATCACGTGATAAGCTTGCTGATAGCCTGATAAGAAAAGGCGGTGGCAGTATATCGCACGTGATGCAACTAGCCACACTTTCCTATTCCGGAACAGCGAGGCTTTCCGAGGCATCTCGAGTTCTCGACACAAACCCAACAGCATGTTGGACCTCGCTCAGTATCTAACGACTAACAATACTGAGACGAATACACGGCTCTGCATAGACTTACAACATCATTCAAGCCTCAAATACGAATAACAAACTCTCTTTTCAGAGGGTCCATATAGTCATCAAAGACTTACCCGGTGTGGCTGCTGGGGCCCCAACCTTCATTTCTGTTGGTAATAGACTAACAGAAGATCAATGCCACATGAAACCGGTATCTTCGTCAACGTAGCCCTGACGGTGCCAAGGCTTGCTGTAAGCATGTCAACACGATCGCCTAGCATGGATAAACAGCATTGCGAGCTGGATCTTTCCGCCGCTTCGTCCTAATTATTGGAATATCCCAGTCTTCGCCGGGCATGACAATTGCATGACTGAGAAATAAAATATTAGGTGGTATCTTATCGGAGCATCTCTATACAGACAACAGACTCGCCCTCATCCGGCACCACTACTATCTAAGTTTGCCTCCACAGCTCGAATCCGAGTCAAAGTCAAAGCTGTATTAAGCAGAACTCTTCCCCACTGAAGATAGTATTGCGCGCACTCCTGCTCCGTCAAGCTCTTCAATCGTTTCTTCCCAGAGCATATCTGCAGCCCGCTTACCATCCGGCGAATACATGATCTTTGGGAAGCTAAGACACTATCAACAATGGATTCAACCACGAATATCTAAACCAGAAAGTAAAGGGCTACTTACGGATGTACCGCCCAGTTAGACATCCAACTCCCATGCGTGCTCTCGGGCTTCACAACCGCCGCATCCACATAGCTCCACGCACCAGCTTTGTCACTCCTAGCCAACAATCTCCGCGCCGCAACTAAGATGATCTTGAGGAAAGAAGGTGTGCTTCGGTCAAGTCCGCCATTCTGCACGAACCCGGGATCTGCAACATTCACGACTACTTCGTCGGAGCTAATGTGATCCTTGAGGTTGTGTATGAACATCAGCAGTAATAGCTTGGTCGTGTTATACCTCTCTGCGAGACTCCAATACGTCGGGTCATCAAATGCTGGGATAATCTTGATTGCTTTATTCTCGGGGAAGTTGGCTGTCGCAGCAAGTGATGAGCCAATCAGCGTTATACGACTTGGCTTGCCAGGTGTGACTTGTTTCAACCTCTGGAGAATTGGGAGGAGAAGAAAGGTAAGAAGCGCGGTAGAGAGATAGTTGACCTGGAATGTAACTTCGTGTTTTGTGGACTTGTCGATCATGAAGTCGCCTGACATAGTTCCTGCATTCAGGATCACGAAGTCAATCCGAGTCAGGCCGTTGCACTCTGTCGCGAAGCCCTTGATAGAGTCATAGGAGAGCATGTCCAGGAGCCAGATATCAATCTTAGCTTTGGGGTGTCGTCTTCCTAGCTCATCTGCTGCATCTCTGCCTTTCTTCTCATCTCGTACAGTTATTATGAGGTAAGAGAGGTTGTATGACAGTAAGGTTGTAGCACATTCGTAGCCAAGGCCGGTATAGCCGCCTGTAATGATGGCGGTCTGGTCGGTGAGGTCCAAATCGCGAGGAGGTTGGGGCGGGGAAGCGAGAAGATTCTTCAAGAACTGTCGAGGAAAAGAAGAGGTGGAGGACCGAGCTCATAGGAGGTAGATATGGTAGACATAGTAGAGATAGTAGAATTTTAATTGAAATGGTGTACAGGCTTTCGTGTTCGACGACATTGGCTTTAATAAGTCTCCAAAAACAGAGCTTTTCAGTCATAGGGGTAACTTCTCATTATAAAGCCGTTAACTCCTACTTCCACTCGGCTTTACATTTGGTTATTCCATGATGCCCCAGTTGAGCCGATTTGAAGGTATTCCCAAAAAGGCATCCAATCTGGTGGGCCCGCTCGAAAGCAGGTGTATTGGCTGAAGCATTTAAGCTAAGCCCCAAATGGAAAACAGTAAGGTGGGTCTATACACCACCCTGGTAGCCTGAGGTGTCAATCACAGCAGTTAGTGCTGGGGCCCATTATCAGCTTCATCTTCATCCCTCCTTCTGTCTCCGGTGCATCTGTCTCGCTCGTATCGGCCTTTACTTCGCAGTTCATTCTACGTACTATGTTGAAAATTCTGCGAACTATTAGCAATGGCGGCAGTATTCGACTTCGCCTTTGTTTCAGTGGATGCGTCGGGTAAGCCCAAAAGCAAAGACCGAAAGCTCATTCGAAGCCACTGTATGCGTGGCAAAAATATGCGAATAGGAGTACCTCGCCGGCTTAGTACTCCTATGACCGACTCTTGCTCGACACAGTCAATACTGTCCCATGAGGATGGACAAGAAAATCGACACGGTGCGAGAGATGAAGCCTGGACAGCAGCCGGACAGATCACATCCTCCCTATCATCCAGCCTTGCATTAGTCGAATTTGCCTTTAGCCTCGATAACGAGGCCAAGCATCTTGTCTTCCACTGTATGTCTGTGCCCGTACCATACCATAGCCGGAAAATGATCCTTACAGCCGTAACCACGCAGGGTTGTCCTACTATAGAGAAACCATGTACCCCATCGAGTTCCTGATAGACTTTGACAGTAGCCAGTCTGAGTGGTTCTATTGGTTATTTCAAGACGCCGCCTATCTTCAATGCAGCTTCTTCATGATGTCGGCAACCACAGATATGCTTATGCGCAGGCCCACTTGCCCAAACACATACTCACATTTACGGAAGTCAATATCGCTCCTGAACCAGCGATTATGCAGCACAGATACCTCTGTAGCACTACATGACTCCACTATTGCCGTTGTAGTCATGCTGACCATGTTTTCCTGCATGCTCAACGATCACTCCGGCGCAAGGGCCCATCTCTCAGGATTGCGGCAGATGGTGCGGTTACGGGGCGGTCTTGAAGCGTTCAAAAGCAATACTAAGCTAAGTCTCAAGCTTGGACGGTATGTGGATCTCTCCTTCGTTCTCTTACAATATGTTTGGTAAGTGAAGCTCATTCTCTCAGCGTCGACCTCGTCTACGCCCTCAACACAGGCTCAGATGGACTCTTTTGCACACACCCCGTCCCATATAGCCCGCTATACTATAATCTCAGTGTCCCATCCAGCGACTACGACACTAATATATACTATGACCTATCAGAATACTGGGCATCAGACCCTCGCGTTTTGACCATCTTCCGCGAAATGCAAAACTATTCAAACCTCATCAACCACGCACACCAAAACAAGCAGCGGCGGTCCGAGTCCGAGTACCTAGCAGCAATCTTCTCGTTCCAGTATCGGCTTCTCCAATTACGATGTTCAGTCATCGGTAGCTTATCTGAATGCTTGCGCCTTGCCATGCTTGCGTTTCTGGTCACTACTTTTCAGTTTCCGGGGACAAGGGCGCGGTATCCTTATCTGGCTGATCAACTCAAGGAGTCTTGCCGTGTCTTGCATGTGAAGGGTTGTGCTGAGTTAAGGGGGTTGTTGAGATGGGTTCTGGTTGTTGGGGGGATATCTGTTTTCGATGTCAAGGCGGAGGCCGAGGTGTGGATGGGAGAGACATGGAGAGCTGGGTTGGATAGAAGTGCCAGTTGGGAAGATGTGAGGGCTCAGCTCAGGCAAATTATGTGGATTGATAGCCTCCAGGATACAGAAGGCCGGACTATGTTTGAAGAACTAAGTCAGAAATGCTGACGAGTATAACCTAATTGATCAACCTCGGCCTCCGCACTGCATAGGAAGCATAGCATGTAGACCTAGATATAATAAACAATCTCTCTATATTTAGACTATGCTATCTCCCATTAAATGTATAGATCGATCTCTTAGGTAGTTAGTGTTATACAACACGACGAGAAGCAAAGAAGCTACCTGGTATCAACAGTTGCCCTGAGCTGTGTTTACGATAACGCGAGAGCGCAGGTGCTGAAGAACGAAAGCGAGCAAAGCCAGTGCACTGTTGGTTAGAATCGAAAAGCTGGAACCTATGCCATTATCTTGGCCACGCGGTGTGCTCTGCGTGCCAGAACATTGCGAGCGTTGATGGATGGATGATGACTGACAAGATTTGAATCAATTGAAACCTACCGGCCCTTTCGTATGCGCAGGCTTGATGGGTATAAATAAAAGTTACATGAGCTGGAAAAATGGCAGAATCACCAAGCAATTGATTCCCAGAACCTTAGTGATAGGTCAGCTTTGATTGAGAGAGTTCATTGCATCCGATATTTCACGATGAGAGAGCAAATCGTGACACACAGCCAAAGCTCGTTTTGCCGATGGGTCTTTTGTGGCCAAGTAGGCAAGCCAGTCCGCTGCCTTGGTAACCCTCTTGATAGTCCTGGTATATTGCACGATGTTCGCTTTCTCTTTGATGAACAGGCTGATCAAGAGGGCGGCAGTGGCCTGCATTATATAATGCACAATACACCACCAAGGTGACAAACGGTATACCCAGGCCAGATCTGCGGTGTCAGGTAGCAGTTCCAGCATCTTACTAGCGGCCTCGACGCACATTTCAGCCATTGTCGTGCAAAAGGTCTCAATCTCAGTATCCCATACGGCCTGACTAAGGAGGCGACTGAGACAAGGCTGAGTAATAAGAATCTTGGTGCTGTAAAAGGAGAAAGCTAGACTTAGTCTTTCTCTTTCGCAAACTGATACCCCTTGAGTGAAATAGAGTTCAGCTGGGAGTTTGGAAAGCCAAGAATCCATTCTGCCGTTTAAAGAAGAAATGACGATCTCAATTGAGCGCCACGATTTTCGCCCCGCCCCTGGCGCATATAATGCGTCAATAGACCTCCGCATTATGAATCCCAGTTCAATAAAATAGAGGAAATGAAGCGAGATATTGGGTGTGAGTATTTTGGCAGCTGCGGACGCGATTTGGTCACTCTGTTTACTGGGGCTGGAGGATTGGCGCCTGCGAGAATCGTGTAATGGCATAGCTCCTGTTGATTGTGGCGAGGAGCGGGAGACCAGATTCTCCATGAAAAACGTTCGAGCTTCATGGTCTTCAATCAGCTGCTCGACCTCGGTGCGTGAAAAGTCCTCTTCAATGAACGGTACGGGGAGAGGGGTGGTGCAGAAGTCTTCGCTGCCGCTAAGCAGGCGCCCGGTCATCACACACAGCAAAACATGCAGGACGTATAGAGACCACCAAACTCTATAACGAGTTTCCCTCGAATTTAATTGAACCATGGTGCTCTCATTTCGTAGATTGAGACCCATTGTAATGGCTGATTGTATTGACATCCCGGAAAGTCTCCAGGACCTAGGGTTTGAAAGTGTTAGCCCACGGCGTTCATGAGCTCAAACTGCGGAAGGAAAAGAATGATGACGGACCTATTAGCCTGGCCCACCGTCATAAGATAAAAAGCACTTAGACCTTCAACCTGTACTTGTTGTAGGTTTGGGTGATCCAACAAGGCAACGTCACCCATGCTAAGTTTCCACGCTCGGGAAAAGTATACATTGTGGTCATCTGCGCCAAGTCCGGGGTCTTGCGATGAATCATAAGCATGCTTTGTAGCGATGGCGAATGTCAGATTGAGAACTGCAAGCCATCGCTTTCCTGGTCGAACAGAGGGGGCGGAATAGAAAGATTTGAACTGATTCAGAAAAGTGACCTTGCCGATAATTGGGAAATACGGGTGCACGATTTGAAAGTAGCTGTCAACCAAACGACCAGCAACCTCAAGAGGAGGGCGCTTGGACAAGTCAACGCCTTCCATGATGGTCACTTCTGAGTCGTCAAGGGAGTAATTCGCTGTCGTGACATAATTCAGGTCCAAGCCCTTGCCTAGCGAGCCGTGGTGGTAGTGGTGGAGAATCTTTTTCAACCTGTATATCCACGCGATTTCCGAATGCTCCCCAACAAACCCCATTGCTTGTATCCTTTCATCCCGGTTGAAATCTTCGTTGGTAAAGTCAATTGAGCCTATCGGAGACCCGGGGTCCGTGGTGAGAAGAGGAGAATTGAAATCTGGAGGTAGGTGACTGGACGGCTGATCGTTATCGGACCCCTGGTATAGAAGATTGTTGAGTAAGTTCGAAAGGCGAAGGCAGGGTGGCTGAAATATCCTGGCTCGAGGGGATAGCGCTTACATCGCTCAAAATCTGCTCAACATATTGGGCGGACAGGGAATCTAAATCGGGGTAGATGTTCTGCAGCAGTGTTTCAAAGGTCTGAACCCGCGCTGAGAGGTCACTTAGTCGCCTATCTCACGCGGTCAGACTCGCGACATATCCAGCCAAATCCGTTTAACCACGAACCTAGCCAACTTCTCCCGTTTCCGATCGC
Organism: Aspergillus kassunensis; assembly: GCA_027569205.1. Lineage (NCBI taxonomy): Eukaryota > Fungi > Ascomycota > Eurotiomycetes > Eurotiales > Aspergillaceae > Aspergillus > Aspergillus kassunensis. The sequence continues at coordinate 198,795 of JAPDEQ010000054.1, forward strand.
CGTATGAACATTGTATCCCTGACTCCTGGCACCGCTGGCATGTTGGACGCTGTCCGCTGCATTTCACTTTTTGGTCCCGACAGTTTTCACACGCCCGACTGACTCGACCGCGACTCGGCACCGTGGTTGTATTCGCTGACCGGGGTATTGCGATTTTGCTGTTCAAGGAGCGCTCTTGAGTGCCGATAGTCGCAGAATTTGTGTCAGGAAGATGAATATCTGTTGCTTCTGACGGAGCCTGAGGAAGGAAGGACGGTTGGGGGAAGACAGGCGCTACCCAGCCAGAAGCGGGCTCATTTTCTGGAGGTTCGGTTGAGGTGGTGTAGGGGAAAGAGGGGTAGTTCGAATCACTCATTATTGAAGCGGAGAAAGATGCTGTCGGCAACCTCCAGTCCAACGCCAACTGCGAGTAACCCTGGAACAGCTGTGAAAGAGCATTATTGAAAGGGGCACGATCCGTAACAATGCGTTTTGTAGCCCTGGAGCATTGCTGGGCTGTGGTAGGTCGGGATCTAATGCCGACAGCTACTTGCCGCATCCGGGCGGACCTTGACGCCTCACCAATCACACACCAATTTGCTTATATACTCACCTTGAACCCTCCCCACAACGTAGCCGATTTTGTATCTGCTTTTTCCACGACATCATATGCATCCTATACATCGGAGTGCAAGGTGAGCAGTCGATTACAGTGTCACAACATCGTGCTAACAAGCAATCTCTAGGTTATGCAACTTACAGGCTATGTTGAAGTTTCGGCAGATATTCTCGGCATGAGATGTTATTGTCAATCCCATTCGTTGAAAGAGCTTCGTCCCAAGAGATTTGTGGCGTAGATAGCCACAGAAACCGACCGCAAAGATCATGGCCGACCAAACAATGATTCGAGCTCGACTTGTCTTCTCACGTATTTTGCGGTGCCACCTGATATAAGGAGAGTCAACAAAGGGAGCGAAGGTGACAATCGTGAGATTTTCCATATTATTGAGGTAATTAACCGTCACAGGAACAAGCTGTTCGCGAGCGGCATGGATGCATGACTCTGAGCGAACCCCAGAGTGGGCTGATGAAATCCCCTCCCGTTCATGCTTTGCCTAGCGTCAGGTACCTGTGCCAGCCTGTCAGGCATTCTGCCGTGGAAGAAACGCTGCATATTCAGGTCCGAGCAGACCAACTCTCGATTTTCTTTTGTTCCACGTTTGGGGCCTCGAGCAAGACCAAGCGGAAGATGATATGGCCCCAGCCTTCGCTTTATGTATTTTGTGGTACTTCGAAATAGTGCTCTGAGTACAGCGTGCTCGAGGGAAAAACTGTCAGATTGATCGCTGGCACTAATCAAACAAACGCACCACAGCTATCAAACAACGGGATCATACTCCGTACTCCGAGATCCGTTCTAGAAGGGACCGCTAGACATTTATCTGCTAAGACCTTGGAGTCTGATCAGTGGTCAGTCACCATGGCGACCTTCACCAGTGTGCTCGCCTTCGAACCACAACTCAAAAAGGCCGAGATCTGAGATTCTGATCGATTTCTATACCAGTCCAGGAGGTGAGCTGTTAGCTTATGGACTCGGGAACTGCCTCGCCACGCCAAAGCTACTGACCAGGTCACTATTCTACCGGTCTAGTTTTCTGCGCCTGGAAGGGCAATAGATCCCATTGTAGATATGAAACCAGGTGGGCACGACGCACCAGCGAGGCTGATTGGTTCATAAATGCGCTGAGGTCATTTATGAGGCTTTGCATCAATGATTTAGATCTTCTTGACAAACCAAGATCAATCGGCGCATTCAATTGATGATCCAGTCGCTGTATTGTCGATGGGAACAGGAGGTGTTGGGAGGATGAAAAGTCTGGGGCTCGGAGTATCTAATCAAGGAAAAAGGTTCCGAGCTCGCTTGGATTCCTTACTCCTTAGTAAGTTCCGTAGGACCAGTACTGGTAACTTGGTTTTCTCAAAATCGTGGATGAGACAACATATTTTGTGTTTCACTAGCTAGCAGTATAATCAGGCTAACGTATACAAATGATCATAGTATTCATGATGGAACTCGCTAAAGACACTGGCCTGATTGCTTCCTTAGAGGTATCTGGATAAATGTCGTGTCTCCTCCGTACTCCGCATCACACTCTTGAACCGATGCCTAACACTAAGCAAAGTCCTGCATTCGGCCAGCTGCCAGCATGCCGAACCTCGGCGTAGCCACTGAAATCTTCACTTCGGCGATATGACCGGCTCCCCGAACGGATAAGAATCCGCCAATTTATAAATGTCGCATTCCCCTCTTTCTTGAATACTCGAAATGATCCATTATTCCCCAGATTATAATAACCAAAATCATGATAATAGATCCCGACCCCGAAAAAGCGGTCCCGGCGGCCGCAACTCGCTCGGACAACACCACCGACATCAACAACACTAACATTCTAGAAAAAACCCCAACACATGCCGAACTACCAGGATTCTCTCTCCCAATCTGGCGCAAAGCCATGATCCTCTTTGTCGTCAGCTGGATGACCCTAGCTGTCACATTTTCCAGCACATCATTACTCCCCGCAACCCCCGAAATCGCAGAAGAGTTCAACACTACGTCTGAAACACTGAACATCACAAACGCCGGCGTGCTGCTTGCAATGGGCTTTTCAAGTATGATCTGGGGCCCGATGACGCTGCTTTTGGGGAGGAGAAAGAGTTATCTGATCGCTGTGACAATGTTGGTCGGGTGCTCTATAGGCACGGCGGCGAGTAAGAGCATGGCCATGTTCACGGCGTTTAGAGTGTTGGGGGGTTTGACGGGGACGAGTTTCATGGTTAGCGGGCAGACAGTCATTGCCGATATATTTGAGCCGGTATTCTTCTCTTGTCTCTAGTTCTGAGTTCTGGGTGTTGGTTGACGGCGCATAGGTTGTGAGGGGAACGGCTGTCGGTTTCTTCATGCTGGGAACTGTTACGGGCCCTGCTATTGGTATGTATTCCCACTCTTGATCCTAGGGCAAAGAACTAACAATCTAAAGGTCCCTGCATCGGCGGCGTAATCGTCACATTCGCCAGCTGGCGCAACATCTACTGGCTCCAAACAGCCATGGCCGGACTAGGTCTTATTCTCGCATCGATATTCGTGCCGGAGATACAGGAGCCTAAATCAACGGAGACCGAAGAGAAGAAGAGAAGTCTCACACCGTGGGAGGTGATAAAAGTCTTCAATCCATCCAGGATATTCAAACTCTGGCTATATCCGAATATCCTTCTTTCTGTACTCCCCCCAACCTTAACCATCCTAACCCATATACTAATGAACAATAAAACAGTTCATAACATGCGGCCTCCTCTCAACATTCCTCTACGCCCTCCTCTCCTCCGCCCGCACAATCTTCAACCCCCGCTTTAATCTCACCTCCGCCCTCGTGAGCGGCCTCTTCTACCTCGCCCCCGGCGCCGGCTTCCTAGTCGGCAGCATCCTAGGCGGCCGCCTCTCAGACGCCACAGTCAGGAAATACATCCTCATCCGGGGCTTCCGATTGCCGCAAGACCGACTAAACAGCGGATTCATCATGCTCTTCCTCGTCCTCCCCGGCGCAACACTTATCTACGCCTGGACCCTGCAGACAGAAAAGGGCGGCATGGCCGTTCCCATTATAGCTGGGTTTGCAGGAGGCGTCGGGCTTATGGGGAGTTTTAATGGGTTGAATACTTATGCTGCTGGTATATATATATATATCTCTCCTTTACTAATTTATGGATGGGTAAAGTTGGCTAATATCTTATTTTGAAACATACAGAAGCTCTCCCGAATAAACGCTCCGAAGTAATCAGCGGGAAGTACATCATCCAGTATATCTTTTCCGCAGGGGCAAGCGGACTTGTTGTCCCCGTGATTGACGCCGTTGGGGTTGGATGGACATTTACGATTTGTATATATATCCACCGCACCGGCTCCTCCCCTTCACAGGAATACTAAGGCTAACTTTATACGTACCATCTATCTAGGTGCTCTTATGACGCTCACAGGCGGTGTCTTTGTGGTTATTATCGCGCGGTGGGGGATTGATATGCAGCGGTGGGTAGAGAAAAGGTTTCCGATGTCACAATGAACTGATTTAGAAGGGAAAGAGTTCTGCTTTTGTTTCTTTTGCTGAGGGCTTGCTGGGTGTCTGTCTGGTGGTACCACTGCATTATATTACATTTCATTGCATAGCGTTGCATACTCTGCGGGGTTTACTATAGACTGCTTGATAGATCTCGGTTGGGTTGATAGATACAACATATATTATATAGATAGATAGACACTAATGACATTAGGAAGTTACACATACACACACACACACATATCTATACATCTGGACAAAACATATATCCAAAAAGATATGTTATTATCAAACAAACCCATGCCCCGAATACAAATTCTCCGCATCGTCCATAAACGTCTCGACGGGATGTAACAAACCTAGATCGATATCCGACTGTGCGAGAAAGTCCTGCATAGTCGGCTCCATGAATGCCATTGCGGCTGTGAAGCCGCCTGCGAGATCCCCTTGGACCTGTGTGTAGCTTGGATCGAGAGCGGAGCTAGGGACTGTGGCTATGGCTGTACTTGTAGTCGTACTCGGCTGGTATGCTGCGCTTGAGTTTGGGTTTAAGAGGTCGGGGATGGGGGTCAGGACTGAGCTAGGGCCTGGCGTTAAGGGTCCGGTGGAAGAAGTTAGATTGAGAGGAGCTGATGATGGAGGTGCTGGGGCGGTTGCGTATTGTGCTGTATTGCCGATTCCGGGTGTAGCGGTGGTAGTAGAAGTAGGAATTTGGTTTCCGCTTCTCGGGTGTTGATACCGATGAAGACACTGCTTGACTTGTTCAAGGTTATTGTAGAATTCCGAAGCAGCTAGGTTTCCGTTCTCGCTCATAGAGGAGAGCACTTCGAGACCTGTTTCGAACGCCCCTATGTCTGCGGGACTGCCGATAGATACGAAGCTTGACATGGCGAGAATAAGGGCCGCAGAGAAGAGGTAGTGGGTGTGGAAGTAGCCGAAGACGGGGAGGGAGCCGTTGATCCACTTGTTTAGGATGACGGAGTGGGAGTGGCGCGCGGCATGGATGCAGGCTTCGCCTAGGGTTAGGAGGGGTTGGGAGATGTTTTCTCTTGAGCTGGATCTTCTATCTATGTTTAGATTCGAGCTTTCGCCGGCGTTGTCATTGAGTTTGAGGAGGTGTAGGAGGGTTGGTCGGGTTGTGAGGATGACACACTGCTAGATTAGCATTTGAGTATCTGGAAAGGGAGAGATGTACGTACCTGATTGAACGCGAGATGCAGAGATGTGATATGTTTCAGGTTCATCTCGGGTTCGTCCGCATTCAATCGAAGATGTTCAGGTAGCGTGTCCACCCAGTTCTTCAACGCCTTTAGTAGCTTCTGCACCCGCTGCAGAAACGTCTCATTGTACTTGCGCCGGCTGTACAATTTAGCAATAGTTTCACCCACGATACGGGCGAGCTTGATATTAGCCTTGAGGTACTCCGCGTCTGAAAATTGTTCCTCGTATACTTGTGCAGGTAGGATGCGCGATGGCATGTCAAGATGAATGTCATCGTCTAAAATCTGTGATGGCAAGCCCATTTTCGATCCCCACATTCGGTCAAATATGTATATGGTCCACCATACGCGTATACGATGCTGACGCTCAACCGGGTCAATGATATGAGATTCGGGAATGTTGTGATTCAACCCGATACACAGCCCTAAGCGCATGGCGCTTCCAATCAACACGTACGCTGAGTGCCGTCGGTTCAGATAGTAAGAAAACAGGGACTGCTCATTAGTATTTGAGTAGCACTCTGCAATTCAGACCAGGGAAGACATACCAAAAGCAATAGCGTTTCCAGATGCGTGAGGCTCGTTCTCTCCGGAAGCACCTGTACTAGGCTAAGAGAACGAGCGAAATACGAGGTACCCGGAACCCTAGACCCAGAAGACGGCTCGCTTCTCATAGAATATGCCTCCCCAAACGCAAACAAGGCAAAGAACTTGCACTGGTTTACAGTACATTCAAAATCGCCAGTCCTGTATATACCCTCCAGCTTCTCCAGGGTGGCCTGCCGCAGCAGAACATGGTAGATGCAGCTTATCTGTCGAAGAGCAATCTTGACCAGCAACCTTGCCTGTTGAACGCTCGGCCAGCGGACCTCACGGGCATTCGCTGCTGCGATATTCTCCTCCCTGACGTACTGCGTCCGACGAATATGGGCCGTCGCACTGCTTCCCGTCAAAAACTGACGAAAGCGAGTGGCGAACGCAGTACAAGCCGCCTCGCCGACGAAGATAGGCGGCGCGGAAGGGTCGTAGGCGTGAAACCACGCCCGATCTCCATGTAGGGGATTTCGAACGCTGGTGTTGCCTTCATCCGGGATGCCATCTGCCGGCCGTGGCAGGTCGGATTCGGTGCTCTTATCGCCTTGCTCTGCCTCGGGGGTGTTGGCCGAGGATGCCGAGTTTTCTTTAAGACGCCTGTTTTCAATCAAGATCTGCTCTAGATAGCTGATTTAGTGCTGCGGTTAGTAAAGATCTAGACCATGACCCGAAGATCAGTACGTATGTACCTCTCACTGACTCTGACCTGGCGGTCGCGAGCCGGATATCGACATTCATCGGCACAACCAACGACTCGGCATTTCGCACATGGTTGATCGCCAGAACATTTGATTTTATGAGTATGGCATCGTTCGCACCTGATTAAAATATTTGTTAATGACTCAGATTGGCTTTGAGAGGGAAACGCACGCAACGGGTTTTCTTCGCTTCGATGCCTCGCCTGGCGAATCGGCGGCCGTGCTACGTTGTCTGCGATTCATTGATCATGCTTGAGTAATGCTCGACCAAGAAGATGAGCGCCGAAGCATATAGGGCTGATTTAGTTGGGCAGCGGACTGGTCGGGCTGGTGGCAGATCTGAAGTTCGGCGATGTGTCCGCAGGTGTGGCGCCCCTCGGTGTTCTGTCATTTGGCCGAGCTCGGCTAACTATCCGCGCGCACATATTCCTCCGACACCGAGGTAAATAAGTAGAAAAGGCATGATTGTTCGCAGTGGTACCTATGGTTTTTATTTTCGGGATAAGTGTGTAGTCAGTGCAGCTAAAGAATTAAATAGTATATTGGTCCTGTATATATATAGGCATATGAACGTAAATAAATTGAAAATATGTACTAAAATATGTACCACACAATCAGAGCATAACTAGACCACAAGAACTTAATCTCTACAGAATGAGCATACCCAGACCGGCAAACAAGCTGGTCAAAAGGTAGGCGCCCATCTGCCAATTGCCAACGTACACGGCCATGGGGCTGGCGGCAACACCGGCAGCGCCATCGGATGTTTCACTAGAAGAGGAAGAGGAAGAGGAGTCGTCGGTGCTACCTCCAACGCCTCCCTCTGGAGTGGTAACGTTGCCAGTGCCGTTCTCACCAGCTTGATCTAGAAGGCTGGAGCAGCTGGAGCTGGAGTCAGAAGCATCCACAACCTCACCACGGTTGTCAAAGTCACATGCATCGTTGCTGTTCTGGGCCTTGTAGTACTGGGTCATGACGAATGAGAGCTGCTGCTTGGAAGTGCAGACACTGTAAGCGCCGTAGGTGCCTTTAACAGCGTCGGCCGCTTGTCCGGCACAGTACTTGCCGTCCTCGAGACCGCAGATGTAGTCGAAGATTTCACCATACTCATCCTCGTCGACAGAGTCCTTCACCTTGCAAGTCAGAGTGTCCACCATGCAGGAGCAGAGGTTGGCATTGGGAGTAGGAGGAAGGTCCTCGCTGGCCTCCCAGTCATCGTCAACGGATGGGCAAGTGGGGATCGCGGTGTTGGAAGGGGTGTAGCTGTTACTGTTGACGCCAGTGGCAGTGACCTTTTGCATCTGCGAAGAGAGGTACGAGAAATCGTCCTGGGTCTTGACATCATCACCGTCGACGCTGACCAGACCGTAGTCGTTGACCTCCTGAAAGTACATGTAGACAATACCACCGCTCCACACATCGTTCATCTGGGGACTAAACAGGACAGGGACGTCGGAGAACTTGCGTGGACGAGGGTCAATGCAGCCGTACTCGGAGAAGAAGGCGGGAACAGGATAATCGCTGAATTCCTCTGTGCGGGCCTTGTATCCAGAGGAGGCAAAGGTCGATTCACCACACCATTCGTAGATGTTGTAACCGAACATGTCAATACGGCTTTCCTCGTCACCACAGACAAGGTAGTCCTTCATGTCTTCGCGGAGATCAGCGTTGTCGTCAGTGGCGTATCCAACAACGAGGGTATCACGGTGGTTCTTCCTGATATAGGCCTTGGTGTCACGCACAGCGGCCTTAACGAAGGCGATCGAGTTGGTGTTGGTCTTGTTGTTGGCAACCTCGTTTCCGGCAAAGAAGCCAATGACATTAGTGTAGTTGGCAAAGGCATCGATAACGCTGGTGTAGCGGTTGTACAGATCGACTTCCCAGTGAGGATCGGCACGGTTGATCGAGTCACCGGGAGATGACAGATCGGTGATCAGGTAGATGCCAGCATCAGCCAGTAGACCCATGCAGCGGTCGTGGTTCTGATCGGGGTTGACGGCATAGGTACGGATGACATTGGTGCGAAGCTGCTTCAAGTATGGGATATCACGCTCGCAGTTGGAGTCATCAGCCAGAGGGTCGGTGTAATGGGCGTTGCTCGTGGTGGAGCCATTCGAGGCGTACTCCTGCTGATAGGCGACACCGCGGATGAAGAATTCGGTGCCGTTATTGGAGTAGAAGAATTTGTTACCCTGTAAATGTTAGTTGAGTCAGGTGGAAGCGACCGTGGGCCTTACCTTGGTGGAGATAACGGGCAAGTCGGCCGCCAGGGCAGTGCTCGCAACGAGAGAGGCGCCGGCGAGGGCAAGGGAGAACTTCATGGTGGACAGAAAACTGGAGAAGAATGAGTGTCGAGAACGGATGATCGATCGGTAGATAAACAGTTGATCACAATAATGATCGGCAATGATATTCACTTCCTGAAAGATGGCAGGAAATGATGAAAGTGAGTCTAATGGGTCAACGAATGACTGACGGCTTACACACGTAGCCGTCTGATGGAGGAAAAGAGGAAGACAAAAATTGATGAGGCAGGAGTAAGAATGAGAAGAGGAGAAGATGAAGGTTGGGACAGGATGAAAGAAAGGAGGTTGCCTACAAAGACTAAGCAGTGGGAGGCGTCTTGAAAACTGTCCGTATTACAATTGCTTTACGGTCTTTTGGTTGACCCTAGTAGACTCTGTCCCTGGCTGGCGGCTGCCCTGGGCCTGTCCACGGTCCCCGCGAAGTCCCTGAAGTTCCTGAGGGTCCGGTCCCTGAGTCCCTTAAAGCAGGGTCCGAGTTCAGATTTCTCTTCAGGATTTGGTCTCTGGCCGCATTCGATAATATGTCCACGATCAAACAACAGCATCAATGCACATCTTGTGACATGGGTAGCATTACTATAAGACCCTTGGCAGCAGAGCGTAACAATCGGATGTTCGCGCAACATGAGTTGCTAAGAATATCTGAAACTGATCCAGATAACGGACGTTGATTGGATGAAAGCTCAAACCATTGTTACCAAATACCATAAATACAATACATATTTGGTTAAGACGTGAAATTTACGGCGCCCAGGACTTGGTATGGTCTTATCTTCCTGCCAATAATTGCTTATGCTTCTGGGTTGTGGGCTCTTGAATCTTGATCCAGCCATCCTTCTTGATGTTAATTAATAATTCTTCAGATCAAGGAGACGTCACCTTTGAGGGCAGAACTGAATGGCTGGTATGAAATTCTCCGGAGTACAGAAATCTTTCGTGGTCGCAAGGATAAAGGCGCCGTTGCCACCACGAGCGACCCATTTTAAACGGAAGATTCTGACCACATCTTTTCAGCGATTTGTCTCAGACTGGGATCCCTCTCATAAGGTACATTCTTGTGCTTAATAAATAACAACGATGAAGCTCCTGGTGCAGTCCTTCAATCTCCCTTCTTGATTTATGGTGTCTCGACCTTCGACTTTCGATGGCATGTGACATTAGTGGAACTGCATAGCCACACTGCACCTAGCAACATATGCACTAGGTAGCAATCAGGACCAATAATTCCTCTGAATTTCAGAAGAGAAATGGGCCAGGGGCTTCATAGGTCGACGGCCTGCCAAGTAAGGAAAAAGCTTTGCCATGAAGTCTTAGCGTTGATCTTTGAGTCTGCAAACAGACAGTTCACTGTTGGACGCGTTGATGCTTTTGCTCCTTCAAGCTTCTTCTCTTTGATCTTTAACTTTCTTCACCTTCTTTGCTAGATTATTTGTGCTGATGGATCAATAATCTATCCTTTTTGACTTACGCTTCTTTGTCTCTCTTTAACCCCTTTTTGATTCTGGCCACATCGCCAGCTACTATCTCCAACTTACCAGCCTCATCAGTCCAGATCTTATTCCAGGCTGCAGCATTTCTGAGCTCCGCTGTCAGCCACAGTTGTACATCTTCTAGCCTAGTCAAGGCTCTAATCAGGGTAAGCTCTGCCCCAGCTGCCCTTTGTCCAATCCGCGGATGCTTGTCTAGAATGCATTGCTGGCGCGGGGCATACCCACCGGCCATTGTGGCTCATGAAGTCCCTGTCTATATCGAAATCTATAAATTGGAAACATCGTTCTCGTCTAACTCCCATGTTTTGATAGATTCTAAACTAAATCCGACTGTTGATTCAATATGCGTGAGTAGCTTGATGTCGGATCTTCATCCCTTTCTGATTGCAGTAGACATCTACAAAACTCAAGCCAGGAATCTAGCATGGTACGATCAAGATGGCGAACCGACAACACACAACCCCTTCAAGAAGTTTCGCCGACGCCCCCAACGGACCAACTCTATCCAGCTCGAAAGCCGTTTAACACCATCTCGCACTGCTGGGTCGGTGCCCCCTTCGGAGGAACTACAGCGCCGTAGGGAAATGAGAGAAGGCCTTGGGGGGCCACACCATGCAGACACCTTTGGAACCAACGGTACACCCGGGCCGGAAGGGTTAGAGAAAGGAGAGCCGGAACCGTCGATGCATAGTGGTTCGCCGATTAATGCGACGAACCGTGATTACCCCGACGGCGAGAATGGCAAGCCTCGCAAGAGAAGGGGATTTCTTGGGATCGGCGCGGAAACCGAGGGAGAGGATAGAGACATATCGTCAGGCGATGGTTCGAAGGATAAGCAGAAGTTTACTGTGGTGGGACAACTCAAGGCTACCCTTCTAAACTCGTGGATCAATGTTCTGTTCTTTGCTGTTCCGGTTGGAAGTGAGTTGCTCTACTGCCGTATCAGCTTCAGCACTGACGAGTCTAGTTGCTTTGAAAACTGTCGGCGGTATCGACCCAGTGGCTGTCTTTATAGTCAATTTCATTGCCATCATGTATGTTTTACGTGCCTTCGGATGAATCATGCTGACGAACTAGTCCTCTGGCGGCCATGCTGAGCTTTGCTACTGAGGAAATTGCACTGCGGTAAGTCAAACCGGCTATATTCTATTCGACGTGTACTAATACCACGCAGGACAGGCGAGACAATCGGTGGGTTGCTAAATGCGAGCTTTGGGTAAGACTTCTTTTCCAATAGTATAGCAGAGTCCGCTCACAGTTTCAGAAACGCCGTCGAATTAATTGTGGCTATTATTGCCTTGGTTGATGGCGAATATACGATTGTGCAAACCTCCCTTATCGGGAGTATGCTCTCCAACCTCCTGCTAGTGCTAGGAATGTGTTTCTTCTTCGGCGGTCTCAACCGCCTAGAGCAACATTTCAACCCGGTGGTAGCCCAAACGGCATCTAGTCTCTTGTCACTGGCAGTAGGAAGCTTGATCATTCCTACAGCCTTTGACGCTTGGTCAGACAGTAAGCAACAACGTCCTTGAACCTGAGTCAATCACTGACAATCCTAGCTGATGGAAGCTCGGTTGCACCGATATCACGAGGTAAGTTGCGGTAGTTATATTGCGGAGCTTTTCTCACCTTAGTAGGCACGAGTGTCATGTTGCTGGTCATCTACGGATGCTACCTCTTCTTTCAGCTCAAGTCACACGTCGTGATCTACAATACCCCAAGTCAAAAGTCTGAGAAGCGGCGCCAGACTGTCTCTGAAGGAGACGCCAGCCGTGGTATCGCACAGATTGGTCATATGTCGATGGCAATGGCCGGCTCGAACCATGGGCCTTTGTCGAACCCTGACGACGAGCCTGAGGAGCCGCAGCTCAGTATCTTTGTCGCTTTCCTGACGTTAGCCATTTCGACCGCCTTTGTCGGTGTATGTGCCGAGTTTATGGTATGCTGCTTAGAAACAATGCTAGAGGATTGTGGCTAACTTGCACAGGTTGGCTCGATTGACGCACTGACGGAGAGGTGGCCAATCTCCAAGACTTTCGTTGGTTTGATTCTACTACCGATCGTTGGTAACGCGGCCGAGCACGCAACGGCAGTAACGGTAGCGATCAAGGACAAGATGGACCTGGCTATCGGTGTTGCCGTGGGTTCGAGCATGCAGATTGCACTGCTGGTTCTTCCACTAATTGTTGTGATCGGTTGGATTATGGGTAAGCTTCCGCTTTTCATATAGTGACCACGAGCTAACGAATCCTCTTAGGCAGAGACGCCATGGTGGGTTTACCGACAATTGAGACCGTGACCAATTGCTAATATCAGTAGACATTGAACTTTGATGGCTTCCAGGTCATTCTGCTCTTCGTATCTGTGCTCCTAGTCAGTTTTCCATTTTTGTACATTAGTGTCTTTCAGGCTAACTATATTAGGTGAACTACCTCATCGCGGACGGAAAGTCGCACTGGCTCGAAGGCGTCCTGTTGATGATGATGTACCTGATCATTGCCCTAGCTGCTTGGTAAGTTGCTCGCTACTTTCACACATTCAAGGCGCCATGCCATGCTAATGCGACTACGACTGCAGGTTCTATGAGAACACCGACCCATCCACAGAGACAGGCAGTCTCGGGTAACGAATAAGTGTTTGTGTTATCTTCTTGGGCCACATTCTTGCCGCAGAGTATATACAATGTCATCATCATTACGTGCATTGGTAGACCCATGTCATGGTTCATGTCAGGGCTAGAGGCTGTGATGTCTGGACCCCATATTACTCCAACATTCTTTCCACATTCTCATTTTTTATTTATTTCTCGCTTCATGCTTGGCGGGATGGACAATTTATCAATTTAAATTACTTTACCTTCGTGTACCTCTTATTAAACATGAAGCCAGAGAGAAGGGCATTGCACCGGAGTGAAAATCATGGATAACTGACGGCTACAACCCTACACTAAAAGTTGTAGCGAGTAGCGACACTTTCCCCACAAACATCGGAAAAGCGACAGTCACGTCCCCGTCTTGGAAGTTCTAACCGCTCGCAGCCCACACAGCCCAGTGAGCCCACACAACGTCACTGCATCAGATTCAAGTTCAGAAAAAAGAGGAACCTGGAATTTCAATCCCTGGAATTTCTCCGCAGGTTCTCCAACTCGACGGCTTTCCCCCCGACCCCCGAGTGGAGCTTGTGAACAATCGGGTAAATATTCTGGACCCAGACGGAGGGAATGCCGTGCTCTTTATTCCCTTCACGGTTCTACCATCACGGCCATGTTAGTCTATATTGCCAGTTTCCTAGGTGGAAAAGGAAGGTGAGCGCCAATGTGAATTGGATGCGCCTCCGGTCAACGGTAACCGAAACCCAGGGTAGATCAGAAGAAATGGATTAACTACGTATGAACCTGACTGGTCCTGAATCCTGAATCCTGCCTCCTCCTCCGTAAGGTTGTTTGAAAGCTCGGCCCCGCAAATCATATTCCGCGGTCGTCGGGGAGCAGCAGCTGAATCTCTGATCTCATCACGTCGGACGCATGGCCGGGAAAACACAATATACTCCATATTGGATTGTGGTTCGATGCAACACAACGGCACCGGCGCACCACAAGGCAAGGCATCACGGTGTTTGAATTGATCAATCAGCGTGGAGATTGCCGGATTTGACCTTCCCGGTCTTGATGTCAATTCATTCATTTAGGCTATGGGAGCAGCGTGGCGTCCCAAACAAGGCCCAATGTCCTGGCTAGTATGGCCGTGATGGATCAATCGGTTGGATCAGATGATATATTTCGGGATATTACTTTCCGAGCTGGGGGCGGCTACCCCTGCTCTCTTCATCTTTGCGTCGGTAGGTGACATCTGTGAGCCTTGAGGACGGTCTGTGCTAATATTGCTTGGAAGGAGAGAAAGACGGGAGAGACGGGCTTGGTACACCGATTCGCTAGCTAACGATCCCGCCCTGAGAGGTTCCATGTAAGTAGGTAAAGCCAGATGTTTCGCTTATACCACGCCGGCGTACGGAGTAGGTATTCCGGAAGGTACGTCCACGTTAGGACCAACGAAGAGCACATGGGCGGGGGGGGGGGGGGGGGGGGGGGGGGGGGGGGGGGGGGGGGGGGGGGGGGGGGGGGGGGGGGGGGGGGGGGGGGGGGGGGGGGGGGGGGGGGGGGGGGGGGGGGGGGGGGGGGGGGGGGGGGG